>JAJIBD010034632.1:0-20000 GCA_021461705.1 Cryptotis parvus | reverse complement strand
AGCTCGCGCGGGCTGGGAACACTTCGGCACATCAGAGAAGGTGTTAGAAAATGTCACACCAGGTGCGGGCGATGGCGCCGGACTGAAAAAACAAATGGACAACTTTTCTGTTACTTGCAAGATCTGTAAAGGCCAGTGTACACATTTCCCCGCCAGTACCACCATGTAGTGTTGATGTTATTTGTGGGTGAATTGCAGTTTAGGATGTTTTGTGGCCTTGAGCCATCTCATTGGTGTTCCCGACTGCCCTTGATTTTGGTCTGAATGTTTCTCAATTCTAGCCATAATTGATTCCAATCAATGTAGGCTTGACAGTCTCCAAAACTGACTTCTTCTAACTTTGCTGTCCTTGTATGTGAAACACTTTACAGCTGACAGAGGAGTTAGGTCATATTTAATTTAGTATCTGATATTTGGACCCAGACTTGGTCTAAAAGAAAGGTGCAGCCTATTTTCAAAATTAGCAAAATTTAGAGAAGAAATTTCTTTTTGTTGTTTTTGGGTTTTTGGGTCACCCGGTGATGCTCATAGGTTGCTCCCTGGCTCTACACTGAGGAATTACTCAGGGGACCATATGGAATGCGGGGATAGAACCTAGGTTAGCTGCATGCAAAGCAGATGCCCTACCGTTCTACATATCACTCCAACCCCGAAATTCCTTTCTTGATGAGGTTTTCAGGTCCCATCCATAACTGATGTCTAGCCCATGTTTAGTTGCAGTGGCATTAATAGATAGCTCTCTTTGACCCCAAAGGACATTTCTTTAAAGGCACTCTGAATTTCGAGGATTAAGTACTGATTCTCTGAGGAATACTTCGTCTGCTTCTGCTGGCTGGTTACATTTTTTCAGGTTTTCGGTACATTAGAACCTGTTCTGCCGTGAACTCCTTCCTGAATCTGCTCCTCTTAGAAGATTGCCTTGATGGTCTTTGAATCCTCTACAGGTGTCTCCAGAGTTCTAAGAAGTTAAATCAGTTGTTAATGATCAGCCAGTTTTCAGGAAGTCTGGTGACACTTAGAGACATGTCGGAGAGCTCTGGATAGTCACTGGACACTTCTCCCAGCTTTTTAGTGAACATCGGGTGTATATATTGCTGTCCCAGAAAATTAGCAGAATTAGGCTCCAGGCAAGAAATGTTGACAGACTCTGTGAGCTTATACAGTTTCTTTACAGTCTTTATTTTACAGATTTAAGAGTTGGGGTTATTTTTTGTTGTTGTTGCCATTTGTGACTAATAAGTACACTGTCTGGATGATCAGGGGCAAAGAGCAGGAAGAGGGCTGGAGAGATAGTGCAGAAAGTTAGCCACTTGCTTTGCAGGCAGCTGCTCCGGGTTTCACCCCTGGCACTGTGTGTCCTCTGAGCCCTGCCAGGAGTTGTCCCTGAGTGCAGAGCCAGATGTAAGCCCTGAGCATTGCCAGGGTGGGCCCTCAAAATCAAAAAATAACCCCCACGAAATGAAACAGCACTAAGGAATTATTGATAGGTTCTTTTACATGCCGGAGCACTGAAGAAATAAAGGGGAAATTCATGTGTCTGGCATAAGAAATGACTTGTATGGTTCCCAGAACCTTCTTGTTTTATTTATAGTATTTTTTTATTAGTAAAGCGATTTCTCCAGGGTCGGGAGATGACGCCAAGGGATAGAGCTTCGTGCCTGGCCTGGATAGGGTCCTGGGTGTGAGCTGCTGCACTGCAGGCCTCAGAGCCCCACCGGGTGTGGTCCTAGTGGCCCTTGTCACCACTGAGAGACCCATAAAACAAATGCCAAAAAAATGAAGAAAAAGGGGGGAAAGCCTCTTGTTTTCCCTTTGAGCCTCCTACCTAGTTATTATTCCTAACCTACAGTTTAGGAGTGAGTGGCTGGGCTAGAATTCACCTGCTCGGTGCATTTTCAGGTTAATCACTAAAGTCAAAAGATGTTAGTATATTTGTTGGTGGTGAGCTAGAAATAAAAACCGGTCTTGCATCCCTATATGGTCTCCAAGTGCAGAGGTTTCCAAATAGCATTTGATGAGCTTGTTCACACACACACACACACACTATTTATACACCGTGGTTTGCAGAGTTGTTCTTGATGATTTGTTACAGACATTCCATATTCCAACACCAATCCCACCACCACTGTCACCTTCCCTCCACCATTGTCTCCATTTTCCCAACCACCCCTAAGCCTCCTCCCGTAGCAGCCTACAGTAATTTATTTTAGATTGCTTGTTATCACTAAATGGCTAATGGAATGATCGAAATATCTTCCGTAGAAGAAAATTTGCTAAAATTATTGTATTTCACCACGAGGACATCAAGTTCTTATCTGAGGGTTTACTAAGTTGTTGTCACAAGTTAAGCCTTCTGTGTTCGCGTGTTTTGTTATTCATGGTTGGCTTTGTTGCCTTCTGCCCACATCCCATTCAATCTGGTGTGCTACTCCTGGGATGCCAGTGTTACTACAGTTTGGAGATGTCGCTCCGAAAATCCAGAATATTGAACTGGGCAGTTGGCTGGAGGTATGGCAGTGGCTTTGGGGTGTGGGAGTGGCTACTGGCCCTTCCCGCCCAAGACTGTCCCAGAGGTCAGGAGATGAGCTCGTTCTTAAGAGTCTCCTATGGGCTTGGAAAAGTATAAATCCAAGGGCGAATGAATGCTCAGCGCCTCCACTCAGACAGTGTGAGGTAGAGTTTATTTAAGAAGTATGTTCCAGCCAAAATTTTGATCTGCACCCAAGTTTGAGGATTGTCTTAGACACGGAATTACACATCGGTTGGGGATTTTTATTTTGTTTGTTTTGCTTTTTGGGTCACACCAAGCACCGCTCAGGGGTTACTCCTGGTTCTGCACTCAGAAATTACTCCTGGTGGTGCTCAGGAGACCATATGGGATACCGGGGATCAAACCTGGGTTGGCCATGTCCAAGGCAAATGCCCTACCCACTGCTATCACTCCAACCCCATCTGGGTGATTTTCAAATAGAAAAATTGAAAAAGAGTTATGGTTCATAAAGATTTATTGGGGAACAATAATATAGGCTTTGTGTAGCTCAGTCCCATACTGGCAATGACAGTGGAGAAGTTTCATAAATGTAAATTAATATAATGTATACATAAAATTCACTTCTTAATTTGGGGCCGCACCTGGCACTGCTCAGGGCTAATTCTGACTCTTCATTAAGGGATCGTTCCTGGCTTTGCTAGGGAGACCATCTGAGGTGCCAGGGATCAAACCTAGATCAGCCACATGCAAGGCAAACACCCTACCTACTGTACTATAGCTCTGGTCCTCAAGATTCACTTCTTAAGTTAGAGTGATTTTCAGTTTGCTTTTCTGATTTGCTGCTCTGGGATCCAGAGGACAAGTATCTTCATGCAATCTGGGCTAAGGCCAGAGCATCAGTAGATGTTAACATCAGAAGTGGTATGGAAAAGGGCAGGCATCACATATTTATGTGATTGAGAATGGGAATCCAAGTATCATCTGGCGACAGGTGTCCTAGACCGACCGGGCTGTGGGGTTTCCTGGTGGACTGTCCATGTGTCAGGGCCTCTCATTTCCTTCACTGTGACTGTTTGATCATTTCCTTTATAAAACCAGCGTTTTGAGTCGTATCTGGATAGTGGTTTTAATTTTTTGCAACTTGACAATTTGACTTTGGGGGGACATACAAATTATTTGAAAGAGGTTTGTATAGTTTTATGTTGAAAAGTAGCTCTTGTCAAAGCTTTTTCCATGCTTCGCTTTTATATGAAGGTTTGCAGACCATTAGTCCATAATGTGAATTAACCCCATTTGGTATTTTTCCCTTTCTTTTAAAACAGCAAAGAACTGTTATTCACTTTGGTGAAGTGTTTACTGCATATTCACTGTAACTACATCACATTTTAAAAATCTTATTTCTGCGGGACTTTGGCATTATTACTGTAACTACTCTAGAATGTACACAGATGGCATAATAGAGCCAAAGGAAGTTTTAGAGGCACAGAGTGGCAATATGTGAAGTAAAAAATCCATTTCCACGGTGGTGGCTCATAATGTTCCCATTTGACTGTTTTTTATCCCATGGGGCTAGGGGCCTGAGTGGGGCTAAGTGAACTTCAGGGAGGAGACCCGAATCAGTTCAAATCATTGCCCATTTGTTTAAATTTCAGTCTGCTTAAACATTTGGGGGGGAGTTGTCTTTTCAGCTGAGCCTTTGTTTATTCAACATGGTAGAAACAATGAGTATACAATTCTGATTATTGCTGAGCTCCAGCCTTCATATCAGTGCATTAAAAATGGCTGGTGCTTCTGCCCTGGAGAAACTCAGAGCCCCTTGGGTGCAGATCGAATGGGCAGCTGCCGGGGTAGCAGATGCCCCCCGCCCCCATTTCGCCAGGGATGTAGCTCACTGGTAGAGGGCCTGTCTGACTTGGATGCGGCCTGTTGAGCTTCTCTCCTTCCTGGCCGCCCATTTCTCCGGGGCACTCAATCACATGCTGTTGTTGAGATGTTCCACAGCTTATCCATTCACCTACTGAAGTATATCTTGGTTCTTTCCAAGTCTTGATAGTTATGACTAAAAGTGCTCTAAACATCTGTGTATAGGGTTTTGTGTGGATATAAATGTTCGACTTTGGGGTTAAATACCAAGGAGCGGTTGTTGGCTCATGAAGTAAGAGTAGGTTTTGTAAGAAAAATTTCCCCCAAAGTGGCTGTACCGTTCTGCATTCCCAGTAACAATGTGTGAGGTCCTGCTGTGTGTATTCATGTGTAGCATGTGGTAGGGTCAGTGTTCCAGATTCTATCCAAGTCATAGCTGCATAGTGCTATCTTGATTTGATCTGTGTTCCCCTAATGACATATAATATGGAGCATCTATTCATCTGTACACCTTTGATGGGGCAAGAGGGTGAGTTCATACCTGCTGGTGCACGGGATTTACTCCTGGCTCTGTGTTAAGAGATCACCCTCGCTGTGCTCAGAGCACCATATATGATGCTAGGATCCAGCCTGGATTGACTGCAAGCAAGGAAGCTGTCTTACGTGCTGCCTTATCTCTAACCCCTGTAGATTTTCTTTGCTGAGTATCTTTAACCCATTTATTTAAAATCTATTTATTTTCTTACTGTTGAGTTTTTAAGAGTTGTTTGTCTGGGTTTTTTTGTTTGTTTGTTTTTGCTTTTTTGGTCACACCATGCTCAAGGGTTACTCCTGGCTCTGCAATCAGGAAATAACCCGCTGGTGCTGGGGTACCATATGAGAAGCCCAGGGATCGAACCCAAGTAGGCCATTTGCAAGACAAACACCCTCCTCACTGTACTATCACTCTTCGCCCCCCCACCCCGCCCCCGTCTGTTTTGGATTAACAGTCCTTTATCAGAAATGCCTTTTTCTGGTCTGTAACTTGATCTTGTCATTGCCTTTTCACTGTAGTATTTGATCTTTTAATATTCGGTGAATATTGAAAGATCAAATACTGTTTGATCTTTATTCAAATGAATTAGTGAAATAGGTGATAAATAAAACCTTATCTCTTACCAGGTGTTGCTCTCTTTATGTAGGTCACATTTTGGGAGAGCACACCCAGGACGCTTAGGGCTACCTCCTGGATCTGCGCTCAGGGGTCCCTCCTGGTGGGGCTTGGGTTACCATATGGGATTCAGAAATCAAACCTGGGTCAGCTGCTTGCAAACCAATTGCCCTACTCATTGTGCTATCTCTGGCCTCTGTGTCTACTTACTAGGCCTCTCATACAAAGTACCATAACCTGGGTGACTGGAACAACAGAAGATAGTTCTTGACAGTTCTGGACACTAGAAGTCTCAAACAAAGTATTGGCAGGGTTATTTCTTCACAGTCGTCCCTATTACAGAAGGCCATTTTTTCCTTCTTGTGGTCTTACCTTTTAATGCCTGTGTCCTAATCTCTTTTTTAAGAGCACCAGTGTTTGGGATTAGGACACACTTGTTGGATTAGAACCTAATTTTAACTTAATTCTTTCTTTTGTTTTTTGGGATACAGGTGACAAGTTGTTTTTTGTTTTTAGTGGGGGCCACATCTGGCAGTGCTCAGTACTTAGCTCCTGGCTCTGTGCTATGGAATCACCCCAAGTGAGGTGCAAAGTACCACCTAGGGTTGGCCACATGCAAGGCAAGAGCCAATCTGAGTTTCAGAGGGACACACCATAACAGATGGTCTGCTTACTGAAGTTTCCCCTCAGTCCCTTTGGACATGTCACAGTTGTCTCTGCCAGAACAGAAATCATAATTTAGGAAGGCTGCTGAAGAAGGAACTGGGGTTTCATAAATCTCAGTGCTATTGAAAAAGACATGAGGGCCAGGCGATAACACAGCAGGTAGGGTGTTGGCCTTGCACGTGGCCGATCCAGGTTCAATCCCGGCATCCCATATGGTCCCGAGCACCGCCAGGAGTAATTCCTAAGCATTATCTGGGTGAGACCCAAAAACCAAAAAAAAAAAAAAAAATTAAAGAAAAGAAAAAAAGAAAAGATGTATTGAAAAGATGATGATTAGCCTTGGTCTAAGCCGCTACTAAGAAGCTCCACTTTACCAGGGTCACTTTTATTTTTTATTTTATTTATTTATTTTTTTTTTAACTTTTTTTGGGTCACACCCGGCAATGCTCAGGGGTTTCTCCTGGCTCTGCACTCAGGAATTACTCCTGGCGGTGCGCGGGGGACCATATGGGATGCCGGGGATCGAACCCAGGCCGGCGCGTGCAAGGCAAACGCCCTACCCACTGGGCTATCGCTCCGGCCCTACCAGAGTCACTTTTAGCCTCAACGACCTAAGACTAATCTTCAGGTCACTCTTCCTCTTGGAAAGGTGTGTGTACTAAACAGTGTGGCAAGGCTACCCAGATCCTGGCTGCTGTCTGGAGCCAGATGAAGTGTGCATTTACTTCTCACGCACTCTCTTCTCCACGGCTTGATTCTTTTTCCCCTTAACCATTCCCATGCCTTACTGTTGTCCCTTTTCTTTATGGCTGATGTTAATAAGCTTAGCTCCGTAAGGGCCTCAGAGGCGTTTGTCACCTTTTCACATATCTGACACATCTTCACAACAGTCCTGTGAAGTCACAGTGGATTGCACCTTATTTTGTTGATGAAGAAATTGAGGTAAAGTGGGGTGGAGTGATAGTACAAAGGAAGGAGGCTTGCCTTGCACACAGGTGACCCGAGTTCAACCCCTGACTCCCCATCAGGTCCCCCAGGCCCTGCCAGAAGTGATCACTGAATGCAAAGCCAGTAGTAAGCCCTGAGAACTGCCAGGCATGGCCCAAAAATAAAGCAAGAAAGATAAAAAAGAAATTGATGTCGCTGTTGAGTTTTCTTCTTTTACATTCTCAGAGCACTCTTTTCACCTCTATTGGTTTTTATTTGATTTTGTCTCCCCCTAAATTCACAGAGGAAGAGGGTTGTATCTTGCTTCTTTGCGCTTTGCCATCACAGCCAGCTTATGGGATGAATTTAGTGAGAAATGACCACACAGCCAATTTCAAAGATTGTGGAGAAATTCTTAAGATTTCCTTCAAAAGGAAATCCAGTCTGAGCAAGATTGTGAGGCTGTTTTGCCAACTCCTAGACCCTCCTGTATTGCCGCATGACTCTGCTGTGCCACCAGTTAAAGTCACCGGGACCACAGATATCATATTGGCGTTATGGCATTTGCCTTCCATGTGTCCAACCCTGGTTTGATCCCTGGCAATGCCAGAAATGATCTCTGAACACAAACCCAGGCCTAAGCTGTGAGTAACTCGCTGCATGTAGCCCCAAAACCCAACATATATAAATGAAAAAGTTAAGATATTGAAGTAAATTGAGACTTGCAGATTCATGTCATTTCTCCTCTTTTACTTAATTTTGTCTCCCCTGAATTCACTCTGCGAGTGATACTAAAGACAGAGTCTGTCATTTTGCTGGCGGCCAGTTTGAATTGAATGAAAATAACATCAAGTTGCTTAACTACTGTGTTAGCCAGACTAGACCCACACTCTGCTGCAGAAGGGTGTTTCCCGCTTCCATCCACTGAAGAGTTACAGGAAGTGGTAGTCATGATATTGCTTGGTAGAAAATGGGAATTCCATAACTGAAAAGTAAAGGGATCCTATAAAGTATTGTACTTCTTAATTGTATGAAGGAATTTCTGTGCTTTACTTACAGTAATAATTAGTATTTGGGAATTTGGAGATTTCTGAGGATCTCAAACAGGCCCCTTTTCAGTGTCTAGGATTTCTCCTTCATTCCCTGAACTGTCAAAGTCAAAGAAGTTTTATCATTGCTGGAGTAGTGACTAAAGGTTGATGGTGGGGGCTGAGCAATAGCACAGCGAGTAGGGCGTTTGCCTTGCCACCTGGGTTCGATCCCGGCATCCCATATGGTCCCCCAAGTACCGCCAGGAGTAATTCCTGAGTGCAGAGCCAGGAGTAACCCCTGAGCATTGCCAGGTGTGACCCAAGAAGAATTAATTAATTAAGTAAGTAATTAATAGAAACAGCTGTGATTTTTAAAAAAATTTAAAAATAAAGGTTGATGGTGTCTGGAGTTCTTGCCAAACCAGCTGACATTACTTCTTTGCAGGTTTTTTTTTTCCTTTACAAGACACCAAGGTGGCTGAATGCCTGTCACATTCCAGGCTTATTTTCCTGTACACTGGTTCCATTTACAAGCGAGTCTTTTCTGTTTTTCATAACTAATAACACACAGTCCGCACCTATCAAATACATATAGAATTGGATAATAGACATTTTCTTAAGATTTTTTTTTTCTTTTTGGGTCACACCCAGCAATGCTCAGGGGTTTCTCCTGCCTATGCACTCAGGAATTACTCCTGGTGGTGCTCGGGGACCATATGGGATGCCGGGGATCGAACCCGGGCCAGTATGGGCCGGCCACGTGCAAGGCAGGCGCCCTACCCGCTGGGCTATTGCTCCAGCCCCCTTTCTTAAGATTTTTATCATTGCAAAAAATAATTTTATAGGAAGATATTTTGAGATGGTTAGCGTGAAACTCTAGTTTCCTTTTTTTTTTTCCGATTTAATTTTATTTTACTATTTTTCCCCCAAAATATTATTACACCACTTTAGACATACAATTGAAAGATGCTCATGTAGAGTTCTGGTTCTACAGTGTTCCAACACTCATCCCTCCACCCAAACCCATCTCCCATCACCAATGTCCCCCACCTCCCTCCCCCTCCCACACCTCAACTATTTGGCGGGTTCTGTATGTCATTTCTCTCCTCTTTATCTCTCCCTCCCGCCAAACTTTCCTGCTCTTCGTGGAATGCAGTGCATTAAAGACATCACTGTCTCCACTATTTTAATGAACCGCGGCCACTTGCGGCCGCGTGACCTGGGCTCAAACTGGTTTTGCTCTGTTAATCTGGTCGTGAGGCAGTTTCCCAGCGTCGGACAGCGAAAATGGTGGCTAGTGTGATGGGCGAGTCTCATCCGGCTGCTTCCGGGACCCCCCAGAGGCGGCGGGCCCCTCCCAAAACCCGTCTGCCCTCCTGGGGATCCCATATTCAGCTGGGCCTGGGGCGAGCCGAGGTTCCAGCCTCCCCAGCCGCTTGTGAGGCCTCTTCATGCTATGGCTGGCGGCCCGAAGGGAAGCTCCTGGGCGGGGCCACCAGGCTCCACAAAATGGAGAGGGGAATGGCCGAACCCTGACTCCATCTGGCGAATTCCCAGTGATTCCCACCTCTGGGGGCCGCCTACCTGGGCTCGAACTGGTTTTGCTCTGTTGATCTGGTCGTGAGGCAGTTTCTCAGCATCCGGACAGTGAAAATGGTGGCTAGTGTGATGGGCGGAGTCTCATCCGGCAGCTTCCGGGACCCCCCAGAGGCGACGGGCCCAACACCCAAAACCCGTCTGCCCTCCTGGGGGTCCCCGCTTCAGCTGGGCCGGGCGAGCCGAGCTCCAGCCTCCCCCAGCCGCTTCATGTTATGGCCGATGGCCCCCGGGCAGCTCCTGGGCGGGGCCACCAGGCTCCACAAAATGGAGAGGGGAATGGCCGAACCCTGACTCCATCTGGCGAATTCCCAGTGATTCCCGCCTCTGGGAGCCGCCTACCTGGGCTCGAACTGGTTTTGCTCTGTTGATCTGGTCGTGAGGCAGTTTCCCAGCATCCGGACAGCGAAAATGGTGGCTAGTGTGATGGGCGGAGTCCCATCCGGCTGCTTCCGAGACCCCCCAGAGGCGACGGGCCCCTCCCAAAACCCATCTTCCCTCCTGGGGATCCCATATTCAGCTGGGCCCGGGCGAGCCGAGTTCCAGCCTCCCGAGCCGCTTGTGGAGCCTCTTCATGCTATGACTTAGTTTCCTTCTTAACAACTCCTTTCATTTCAGTGAACTACTAATTACAGCAGTCTATGGGGCGCTTTAGAACAGAGCTAATGACCTAACTTATCAGAAAAGGAAAGACGGGCCTGAAAACTAGTACAGTAGTTAAAGCTCTTGCCTTTCATGTGGCAACATGGTTCAGATCCCTGGCACTACATATGGTCTTCCCCAAGCACCACCAGGGGTCACTACTGACACAAAGCCTGGAATAGCCCCTGAGCACCTGGTTGTGACCTGAAACCTCTTCCCCAAAGGGAAGTATATAAAGATTTTGGTACTAGGAGAAAATGACTTATATAATCCTCAGTGTTTGGAGGTTCTTCATTATTATTGTTAGATATTATATAGCTTAATCTTCAATGAATTAAGAAGTACAATATGTGAAAGGTCAAAACTAGGCAACCATTGTGATTCTAATAGTTTATATGCAAGCTCAAAAAATTTTGTATGAACACTAGAATTGTTTACAGTTGTTATCTCTGGAGGGATTGTAGATCATTTTATTTTCTCTTTTTTATGTTCTGAGGAGGTATTACTCATAACAAGGAAAATTATAGCATTTTTCCAGTGCAAAATTTGCATCTTACATTTTAATCGCTGGCATTTTACAATGAAATATTTTACTCAACTGGAAAGAATAGTCAAAAAGATGTGGTAATGGGAGAGAAAAGGAACGTGCAGATCACCCCACCAGCAATTTTTCCTTGTTGCAATTCTTTCCAAGTCCAACCTGTTCCTCTAAGTGTAACCAGTGCCATAGAAACCACCCGGGAGCCTGTTAGGAAACTGAAACCCGAGACTCTCCCCAGCCCTGCTGCAACATCTGCATTTTGGGTTTTGTTTTTGGGGGCCACATCCAGCTGTGCTCAGGACTTACTCCTGGCTCTGCACTCTGGGATCACTCCTGGTGAGCTCAGGGAACCAGATGAGAAGCCTGGGATCGGAACCCAGGTAAGCTGTGTTCAAGGCAAAGCACTTAGCACACTGTACTATTTCTCCAACCTCAGAGTATCTGCATTTTATTCGTTCATTTGCTTTTTGGGGTCACATCCGGCAATGCTCAGGGGTTACTCCTGGCTCTGCACTCAGAAATTACTCCTGGTGGTGCTCAGGGAATCATATGGGATGTTGAGGATTGAACCTCGGTTTGCTGCATGCAAGGCAAATGCCCTCCCCGCTGTGCTATCGCTCCGGCCCAAGCATCTGCTTTATAACAAGATTCCCAGGTGAATCCCCAGGCACGCTGAAGTTTGAGGACCCTGACTCTTAGACATTGACCTGCCACTCTTAATAGCTAAAGCTTACGTCCATTCTTTGCATCCACTAATCAGGCCCACCCTTTTTGGCAAAACTTTTAAATGACCACTGTACAGACTTTCAGAATACTGCCCAGGTTTAAGATAGCATCAGAATTTAGACTTTTAAAATAAATTCTAGGGGCTGAAGCAATAGCCCAGCGGGTAGGGTGTTTGCTTTTGCAGCGGCTGGCCTCTGCCGGCCGGGTTCGATCCCCGGCATCCCATATGGTCCCCCGAGCACCGCTAGAGTAATTCCTGAGTGCAGAGCCAGGAATAGCCCCTGAGCATTGCCGGGTGTGACCCGGCCAAAAAAAAAGGCAAAAAAAAAATAAACTCTATAATAAAACTTTCAAAGGAGCAGAGAGTGAGCTCAGAGTGAGGGGAACACCTGCTTTGACACAGGAGGCAACCCATGAGCACTAGGCTGGAGTAACCCTTGGGAACCGGAGGGTAAGGCCTACTCCCCACCTCTGCACCCTGGAAAAAAAGTAAACACCTGGCGTGGTGGGCTGGGGGATTTGGGAGTAAGAAAGCATGATTTTTCTTATGACTTCAAGCTTCTCTTGATAGTGGCTCTTGAGAGCAAATTCTGGGATGTCTTACTACACTCGCCTCAACCAAGCCGGGGCCACTCTGCCCCTCAGACACCACGTTCTGGTCCTCGCTACAACTTTGGCTTAACTTGTTCGTAAAGATTTCATGGCATGGCACTAGGATTTTTTTCTTTTCTTTTCTTTTCTTTTTTTTTTTTTGATGAAAATAAGATTCTATTTTTTTCTAGTTTGCTACTAATACATTTAGTTTGGAATTCACTTTCCTTTCTGTTGCTATTCTGTTTTCTTGTACCAATCTTATACTCAGTGCTAAGAGTGAAGAAGCTGCGATTTTCCACTGGTAGCAGGGAGCCCCTAAATTCTTCTCTGTTTTCCTCTCTGGACACTGCCAGTCTGACTACAGAAAAACTGGGGCCTTCGGGAAGTTGCCCCTTCCGCCTTCCCGCATGGCGATGTCTTGGTACCCTGTTTAGGTGACTGGTGAAAATCACCATATCAATATTTGGGCAACGAATCGCCTGGTGGGATTACGGAGGCTTTTCCTTTAACACATGTCTATAAACAAAGAAATACGGCTTTTCACTTTCCCATACAGATGTCCTCGCAGGCTGGGTTGGATCAAAGTTGTAATAGTTGTTTTTGTTTGTTTGGTTGGTTTTGCTGATGAAATTGTTTCTCTAGGTGATATGCTTGTTACACACTAAGCTTATGCAATGCAGACTTGCTATGTACCACCCCACCACTGCCAGAGTGCCACCCCGTCCGCCACCGTCCTTATGTCACCTCTGATCTGATCTCCATCCCCCGGAAAGCCCTTTCCCATTCTGGCTTTGAAAAGCACAGATGGCTTGTGCCTTTTCTCATGACAAGTACCGCAACACTGGGGTTGATGGTCTTCGTTTGCAAAACATGTTGTCATTTTTTGAGCGTTGAGAGTAGGAAAAGCCTAGCGGGATTTTTTTTTCGTGTGCTTTACAAAACATATACTTCGGTCACCGATGAGGAAAAAATATTAAACAGTTTTCAAGTAGTTAGATTATAATGTGAGCTAATCACTTTATTTTGAAGGAAAGTATTTTTAAACAGTTGAGCTGGTGAATTTACTTTTAAAATGTATTGTGCTTACACAGTAGATGGTTTTATTTCCATGATGTTTTTTACTACATAATTATACATCTTAATTACGTAATTACTATCATAATTATTATGTAATTGCATGTACTTCCACTAATTACAAAATCAGGAAGTGTAATTATCTAGTAAAAACTTTATGAAATTCCATGCACTAAAATTTACTCAAATGGCTACTCCAGTGGTCTGCTGGGAGTCTTTCCATGGCTTGCTTCCTTAGTCCAGACTTAAGTCTTGAATTGGAACCCATTGCCAGGATGGAAAGGACAAATCCATGGACCAACGTTCAGCCTTGCCATGTCTAGGGATAAGAGGACTATTGTCCCTGATGAGTTCAAGTTGGGAACCATTTCCGTTTCTCAGAGATTATGAGATTATGGCTAAAAACATCTTGTCTTTGAAGTTGGTATTGCAAAAACTTGTCAGTGGAAAGGTTGGTTTCTTTTTTTTTTCTCAAAAGAAATTATTTATACAATCAATGACGAAGGCATTAGGTTACAAAACAGCCAGGCCTTCTGTAATTTCATATATGGCTTTTTTATTTAGCTATCAGTGCCTGTAGGAGCAAAACAATAATAATGATGATGCTGTTTCTTTGGTTTCAGGGGGTTCTTTCCAGTTTGTGTTTATATTGACTAGAGTAAGAGCAAACATATCAAAAGAGCATAATCTTTCTACCACTATTTGATGTCAAAAGCAGCTTTGGAGAAATAAACATACATGCACAAACATGTAACATCAGACCCTAAATAAAGACAGAAGGTTTAATTCAATAAAGCTGTGATGCCTTTACCGTTCAAACCGACATATAAATTGCACAGTGAAACAATAGTCCTGACAGCAAATTAGATATGACATCTAAATTACACTACAAAGAGAAATCCCAGAACCATTTTTGGTCTGCAGTCGTCTGTTTTAGCCCAGGTTTAAAACCCAGCCTAGAGACTGCTTTATTGTCTAAGTAGGGCAATGTTGTAGAAGACTAATTGGAGGTTGGTTGAATTAATTGCAGATTAATTAGGAGGAAAGGGTTTATAATACTCATAGCAGAAGAGAGTAGATCCTTTAAGTATCTTGATAGAATGCACTATAAGTTTCAGGAATATTAAATTATTGATATTTGTGCAACAGCTGCAATAATCTGTTATTACTTCACCTAAATAAAACACTTGAGGTTAGATATAGTTAGACTAAAGTTTCTCCCCTTGAAATTAGTGCTTCTCACTAACAGGATATCAGATCATCTGCCTAAAAATATGTAATTTGTAGAAAAGCAGCCTTGGGGCCAGAGAGATAGTACAGGGGTAGGGGGAGGCATTCATTTGGCTCTGACCAACCCGAGTTCAGTCCCCAGCATCCCAAAACGTTCCCCCAAGCATTGCCAGATGTGATTCCTGGATGCAGAGCCAGCAGTAACCCCTGAGCAACACCAGATGTGGCCCAAACGTCAATCAATAAAAATAAATAAATAAATAAACGAATAAATAAATAAATACAGGCTGGGGGCGGGATGTAGCTGAGTGGTAGAGCGCAGGCGCGCCGTGCGTATGAGGCCCTGATTTTGGTTCCCAACACCACAAAAAAATCAGTTAACTAAAGTGAAATAGTAAATTGAAGTTCAGCCTCAAACGTTAGAAAGTCTGTCATCTCAGAGGCCAGAGGCAATGATATTCCTTTCTTAAAGCTTTTAAGAGAAGCACATCTTTTGTAGTTTTCTCAGCTACTGACTTTGTGACTTTTTGTATCAACTAAAACTTGTCCTATAGGGAAGTCACTGAGAGGCAGAACATATCAAGCTCCACTTCCTTCACGCACTCTGAGGAGTTTCAGTCTCATCGGCGATGCACTCTCAGACATTCTTGGGTCTCTAAAAAGTAGAGTCTTGGCACTTGTGGGGGGTTTTATCCCCCTAGGACTTCAGGGTTTTCTTTTTCTTTTTCTTCTGATTTGGCGGTCACACCTGGCGGTGCTCCGGGCTTACTCCTGTCTCTACTCAGGATCAGTCAATGCTCAGGGGACCATCTGCAGGCCCAGCCCTGTGCAGCAACCTCTCCTCTGTGCTCTGCCTGGCTCACTTAGCCCAGAATTCTCTCATTTCTTCTTTCCCTTAACCATGTGCTGATAATATTGCTTCTTAGAAGTGATTATGCCCTCATGAATCACTTTCATATTTGGGGGTGGGGGATTCCTCCCAAGAGTGTTGTGGGGCCCATCAGATTGTTAGTTCAGCTCAAGGGTCTCTGGATATCTCAGGGAATGACACCCTCAGTTCCCCCTCCCCCTCAATACTGATCGCGGAAGAAGCTCCTGAGAGCACCACCTGGTGTGGCCCCAAAACCTGTGAAGCAACTGACTAGCTTTTATTGTGCTTTTCGTTGCTTGTAAGCTAATGGTTTGAGGCTTTTCGTGGTTACTGGAGGCGAGCAGATGCCCTGGGCTACACTAGCATGCGACAGGGACCTACGGATCTCCATAGGTCCTGTTACTGGTGCCCACTCAAGCAAATGGATGAACAACGGGAAGACAAGTGATACAAGTGAAGTGTAAGCAAGTAGGCATTATTGCTTGAAATTCTCTGACTTTTATAATTGTCTAAGAGAATCAGCCATAAAGTCCAACTCTGACCTTGTGTGTATCCCCCAGACTGTAGCCCCAGACTACAGGATTTGGTGGGGTGGGGTTTGTAACCTCTGCGTTGGACCTTGAAGAGTGCATGAGACTAACAGAAGCATAAATAAATACGACTGTGTAGTTTGAAGCTTAAGTTTTATCGTTTAAGTGCTCTACTGCTTCTCTAGCTTTTATAAATCAAAGCTCCTCATTTGACAAGTGCGTGATGGTTTTAAAATATATCTGAGTGGAAGTTGAATCAAAATGCTCTTGTTGAGACACTGGTCTCTGTGATGTCTTTCGTTGCCAAGACTGGAAGGTGGACGCCTTCCTCCCCCCCCCCCTCACCTCTCATCCCTGCTGTAGCTAGTGGCGGTGCTTTGAAAGAAGTTGACTCCATCCTGCAGGCTCCATCTGCTAGAAGTGTATCAAAATGTTTTCCTATCTTAAATAATTTAACTCAGAATATAATAATGTAAGTATTTTGACATGAAAATGTTACATCCTGTGATATATCCACTTATCTTAAAACAGGCGGTTTTACCTTTAAAAGAAAGAAGTGCGATACGGCCAAACAAAACAGAAATAGGAATGAAGAGAGATGGATGGCAAACCCAGGTCGTTTTACTTGAAAGATGGGGAGAGAAAAGAAGTCCTTAGCATTCTGACCACAGAATGGGAACATTTTACTTGAACCGTGGATTGATTTTGTAAGTGATCGATCACGGTCAATGGAAGTTTACACTGCAGGCGTGTTCATGAAAATGTTTGCCGCTGAAATAATTCCCATGTTCTGTTGGGGTCCTGTGTTTTCTGTCTCCCCCCTCCTCCATTCCCCCAAAAGTAGATGCTGAAAAGTCAGTGCAGTTCAGGAGAAAAGAGGGTCTGAACCTGAGCTTGTCTGCAGGAAGTTGGCGACAGAGCACTCTCTGGCCTCCCCCAGCGAAGGCTTTCTCACTTCCAACAAATGTGCCACAGTAAATTTATTAGTATGCTACAAAGAAATTTTCAAAATAATTAAGACTAAACTACACTTGTCAAAATAAATGAATGAAATACAATTTTGAATCATCTTTCTTCACTTATCGCTCATTTGCATAATTCCGTAACTTACACGGAGTCTTGCAGTCATTGGTGTGAATTAGCAAGGGTTCTGCTATTCGTTGGCGTACGGGTGGGAATTATGCTAGCGTGTAATTAGCTATTCTAGGCATGGACGAATGGGGACTACCAAAGGGCACGGCAAAATCTAAGGAGACAAGGCAGGGCACTCACAAGACAAGGGACAATCAGAGATGCCCAAGAAACTCAAGCTGGTAGACTAAGGGGAATTTCGAATGCAGCCTCTTAATTTATTTTGAGAATAAGAAATCAGTAGTATGACAAATCTCAACGAGATTAATTGACTAAGCCTACTTTTAAAAAAAAATCTCTCTAGATCATGGTGCACCCGGTTAACCACTCCTATTTGTTAATCTGTATACAGCGACACACAGCCGGGAAGTCTTCCAGGGAAATCCAGTGTCTGGCCCTTGAGGTTTTCTATCTTTCAAGGAGCATCTCTGCGTGAGACCCATGAGATCTGTAGATGCAAATTGTTTTCCCTAGACATGAGGGAGGTCTTTGCTCTCACAGTCCACTTCTCTCATCTCTTTCATAAGCACTTTATTCATTTATTTAATTTATTTTGCTTTTCCCAAAGAAATGATGGGAATCACGCCCCCCAAGTCCCTCTTTAAGTTAGCATCTGGGTCATTTCCTTCCGATCTCTTGAAAGTTTCGTGAACCGAACAAGCTTCTGACAGCTGCCTTGAGCCCTAAAACTGGGAAGCATTTCTGTCTCTCCATCTGAAATAGCGTTTCCTCGCCTCCTCCCTTTCTCTCCCATTGCCAAAGAGATGCATTTCTCCTTGCAGCTAAGTCACTGTGACTGGCCAGGGCTGGTGGGAAATTTGGGGAGGTGGTGTCCTGACCAAAAAAAATGACCTTACTGGGGTGGCCCACTGGAACTGGAAGCACAGAGAAGTGCCGGGATCGAATCCCAGGTTAGCGGGGATAGCAGAGCTTCCAGATTCCATTTCTGAAGTGCAGCCAGAAATAATATTCGTCCTTGCCTGCGCCTTGAAATGGGGCTTTGGTAGGTTGTCGTCCCCCCCCTCTTCCTTCCTTTCTCTGTCCTTTGCATCCTCCTCTCGTTCATTTCCCCCTTCGCTTCCTCCTTTTGCTCCCTCCATCCCTCTTTTCCTTCCTTCATATTTTCTCTCTCCCTCATTTCCCTTCATTTTTTTCCCTTTTTTCCTTTCCTTCCATCCTTTCCCGCCCTTAGCCCTCCTTCCCTTTTTCTTTTATTTATTGAATACCAAGAGCGTTGGCCTGCACTCTTAAAAAAGCAAAGGTAATGACAAATTTGCACTGTGGAGGCCAGAACTGCTCTTGCGGTTTAGACGGTTCGCCTCTTTCTAGAGAGTTGAGTTTGGGGGTGTGTGACTTAACTCCTTCACCCACCTCTGCAGCCCAGATGGGAATAGTGGTTACCCACTAGACTTCCAAGTTAAGCAGAATTGTATGGAAAGGGTGATGTATAAAAGACCCAGAGCAGTGTCTTACACATAGGACGCCTGCAGTAAAAATCAGTGGGTTTCTTACTTTGAGAATAACAGTGACCAAACCACTATCTTAGTACTTAGTATTGTAGCTACCGTAGCTGAATTGGCTTCTGTAGCTTCTCATTGATCATATTTTGTTCCCCTTTGTATCTCTGGCATCTAGCTGGGCAACCAGCCACATATTAAACAATTGATTCTTCTTTACTCAGTGATTTGTGGTATGAAAAGATGCGGTCCCGCTCTCAAGATGCTTCAAAGCAGTCTTGATAACTGGTGCTTTTTATGAGTTTGCTGGTTTATCAAAATAGCGTTCATGTCAGAAGTCTATTAGAGAAGATGGATTCGATTCTCATTTTCAGTGCACCCAGAGGGGGCCAACACATGAATCACGCACAGGCTATTTTCTTTGTGTTTGTAGATGTCCGTTTGGCGTCTTGTCCTACTTACAGTCAGTCAGCGCAGGCTCTGCATGAGAGAGTCCCAGGTTCGATCCCTGACACCACATGGATCCAAAAGCCTTGAGGAATTGGGTGTGGACTCCCCCACCCTACATATAATAGTTTGTCATAGCCTTTGCCTCTTTTCCAGAGAGGGAGAAAATAACTTTGGCTCTCTGCAGAAAGTCAGCTAAAGTCAGCCTCTACAGTTCCTTCAGTAACACCCAGGAGGGCTCCTTGAAGATACTGGTGCCTCTTTGCCCCGGCCACTCTATGATCCGGGAGGGTCCGTGGTGGCGCCCCCAGCGCTGTGCCGGGTGATCCCGATGCAAACCCACCCTGTTGAGAATCTTGGAGTTAGTGAAACTCTTCCAACTTTAATGTTGCCTCTTGTCAAATTTGCATTAAGTTTGACTTTGATGTAGAAAGGGGAAATTAGGTGGCATCTAGATAGCAGTTTAAGTAGACAGTGGAAAGGAAAGATGAAGTCAAACATGGTGAATTGTTTCCTTGATAAAGGAATTGTTTTTGGTACTATAGGAGTTGATACAGCACCAGAGAAGAAAGCAAAGGGGGGCAGGGGCTCTGGGGAAATAAGCCAAAGAAATTGGTTTGGCGCAAACTGCGGAGGAAAAAATGCATTTCCAGAAAGTTGAGAAGTACAGATTCTTTTCCCCCACTAACTGACATGCTCAAAGTAGGAGGGGCTGCCAGGAAAGTGGGCTGCCCTGGAGGAGGCCAGATGGGCCACTGGAAAGGTATGTGGATAGGGGCAACCCTGGCTTTAGAACCCACCGTAGTTCAGACTCTTGGACCTTTTCCTTCTCCTGTGTTTTGTCACCCCAGGCCCATCTGGCTGGGTTCTTGTGGAGCAGGATAGAGTCCTAAAGGCCTGGGGAGGGGCATCAGAGTTTAGACTTACCTTGGGTCTGAGCATTCTCTGGCTCTCCCAGGCTTTGGAGTCCTGGAGCTAGCAAAGTGTCTCCAGGCACCGCTGTTCCTGCCTGTGAGTTTCAGCTGACCCTTGT
>JAJIBD010034631.1:0-49864 GCA_021461705.1 Cryptotis parvus | reverse complement strand
TCTAGTATTGCTGTGAA
Source organism: Cryptotis parvus (assembly GCA_021461705.1). Classification (NCBI taxonomy): domain Eukaryota; kingdom Metazoa; phylum Chordata; class Mammalia; order Eulipotyphla; family Soricidae; genus Cryptotis; species Cryptotis parvus. Next base: position 49,847 of record JAJIBD010034631.1, on the reverse strand, counting down.
TGCTCCCCTACCATTCCCCAGTACCAATAGACGTGGTCCCTATAAACAAAGAAGTTGAGGAGCTGTTTGTTCCAAATTAAAGGAGATGAAAACAATATAATTAACTGCATTGACTGATCTGGCTTAGGTAAATATTATAAATAAGGCTATTGGGACAAGTTGTTAAATTGGAATATGGTACTGTTAAGTAATTATAGCATTATGTAATAATTAAATACTCTAAATTTTATTGTAGCAATACATTTATTTAAGAAATGGTATGTGAATTAGAGAATATGTCTTGAAATATTGAGGAGTCATGATGGTAGTCGATTTCTTTCAAGTGGTTTATTAACACTTGAAAGTGTTAATAAACACTTTATTAATAAGTATTTATTAACTTTATTAGCCAGTTTATTAACACTGGCTATTGTAGCAACAGCAATAGTCACAATAGGTTTGTGTTTGTGTATATATGTATGAATTTCTTTTCTTCATGACATCTATCCTCTTACCCCACCTCTCTTTTTTGAGGGGGATCTTTTATTTTCATTTTTTGATGTTCAGTAATTATTTCCTTAATTTTTTATAGTTGAATCACTGTGAGATAAACAGTTACAAAGTTGTTAATGATTGGGTTTCAGACATACAATGCTCCAACACCTGTCCCTTCACCAGTATGCATTTCCAACCACCAATGTCCCTAGTTTCCCTCCTGCCATTACCTCCCACCCAGCCTCTATGGCAGGCACTTTTCTTCTTTCTTTCTCTCTTTCCATTTGTGCATTATAATTTGCAATACAGGTACTGAAAGATGATCATATATATACCTTTACCTACTTTCAGTACTTAGTTTCTTTTTTTTTCTTTTTTTTTCTTTTTGGGTTACACCCAGCGATGCTCAGGGGTTAGTCCTGGCTCTGCACAGGGAATCATTCCTGGCACTGTGTGGGGGACCATATGGGATGGTGGGGATCGAACCCATGTCGGCTGCCTGCAAGGCAAACACCCTACCCACTGGATTATTGCTTCAGCCGCAGTACTTAGTTTTTGTCCAGTGATCATTTCCAGCTATCATTGTCATAGTTGTCTCTTTTCTAGCCTAACTGCCCCTCCCCCCCACCCCTCTCACCCCACTTGTGGCAAGCTTCCAACTGTGGACCAGTCCTCTTGGCCTTTGTTTCTATTGTCCTTGGGTATTCGTCTCATACTATTTTTTTAAATCCCACAAATTAGTGCAGTCATTCTGTCTGTCCCTCTCCTTTCAGCATGATACTCTCCATATCTATCCTCTTATAAGCAAAGTTCATGACTTCATTTTTCCTATTGTTTACATAGTATTCCATTGTGTAGGTGTGCCATAGTTTCTTTATATAGTCATCTATTCTCAGGCACTCCAGTTGTTTCCAGATTCTGGCTATTGTGAATAATGGTGCAGTAAACATAGAAGTGTAGATGGCTTTTTCTGCTGTGTGTTTTTGGGCTCTCAGGTTATATTCCCAGAAATGGTATTGCTGGCTCATACAGAAGCTTAATTTCTAGTTCTTTTTGAGGGTGTCCATATTATTTTCCAAAATGACTGGACCAGTCAGCATTTCCACAAACAATGAATAAAAGTCCCTTTCTCCCCTGCATCCACACTAGCACTGGTTGTTCTTGTTCTTTTTTTTTGTGTGGGGGGGTCACACCCAGTGACGCTCAGGTGTTACTCTTGGCTCTTCACTCAGGAATTACTCCTGGCAGTGCTCGGGGGACCATATGGGATGCGGGGATCGAACCCAGGTCAGCCACATGCAAGGCAAACAACCTACCAGCTGTGCTATTGCTCTGGTCCCTGTCCTTGTTCTTTTTGATGTATATTCCATACTCTTTCCATAAGACATCTTACCCACTGTATTCCTCCACCCTGCTTCATCCATGCTGTTCCATTTTATTCTTAACATATCATCCCAAATGATCTGGCCATGTCAGGTCTCATCTCTGAATGCCCAGAGTAACAAAGCCCTTATTATCTCTAAGCTTCTGTAGACTTACCCCTGTTACCTCTATGATCTATTTTCTCCTCTCCCCTCCTCTGTGCCAAGCACACTGGCATAGTAGCTATTGCAAGAATACCTGGTACTCTTCTGCCCCTGGTATTTGCACTTGTTTTTTTCCCTGTGCCTGACTCCATCTCATGTATATTATCAACACGCATGACTTGACTCACATTCTTAGGTCCTTGATCAATATATTTTTCTCAGTGAGGCCTTCTCTGATTTTCCTGTTTTAAAAACCACACTCTGCTGCTATATATTTTATAACCCCTTTCTGTTTTAATCCCCGGCTGTTATTTATTTTGATCATTGCTGTCTCTAATCACCAGAATATAAGTCTTATTTGAGCAGGGTTCTTTTTATTCACTGAAGCAGGAATGTCCCGTCGGTTTGGAGGTGCAGAGATGAGACTCCAAGCACAAGACGTATTTCCATTAATATTTTTTTTTATTCTTCAGAAATTTTAATACGAACAAGTTTTGTCTTTTTTGCCTTTTGGGTCACACCCAGCAATGCTCAGGGGTTACTCCTGGCTCTGCACTCAGGAATCACTCCCTGGCGGTGCTAGGGGGACCATATGGGATGCTGAGGATCGAACCTGGGTCGGCTGCATGCAAGGCAAACGCCTTCCCTGCTGTGCTCTTGCCTCTGCTCCCCCTTTTTATTTCTTCAATTTTTTTAAGTATTTTATTATACCACCGTGAGATATACAAATCCATTAATATTTTTAATAATCACCAGCCGGAGGGTCAGCAGCTCTCATCTTGGCTTACTTGAGCTGTCTGACCCTCAAAAAAGACCCCAACTTCCTTATATGCCAACACAACATAGGGCAGTAAAACTTAGAGTTAAGTTTACATAATTGATACTACAAAGACATTTTACATTTTTACCATAGGATTTATGGTGATAGGGAGGAGACACTCAGGAGCCAAACACTTGCAGGAGGTGCTATCTCAGTGAGGTGAGATAAGCAAAGAATGCAACAGTTTGTTAACTTAGCCTTCCTAAATTGCCCCAGAAGAGGAGGTCTTGTTCATAAGGGCTAATTTAGGGCTAATTAGAGCCAACAAGGGAATGTGCAGAGAAATGATCTAGGATAGCCTTGTCTGTGTAACTGCATCTTGATTAACAGTCTCACTAGGGAATTCTACATACTAACTATTGGGAGACAGTCTGCCAGAAGACCCCATGTATCTGTTAACAGGCAGTATACATCAGACCTTCCTTCGCATATCCTTAGATCTACTTATTGCTACAGTTCACTGCCCTGCTTACAAGGGCCCAGAAAGGTGCCTGGTATGGGGAAGATGCTTAATATTTGCTGAGTTAATAAATAAATCATATGTATTGAATATTATGAAAACCCTCTTGGAATTTCTGCCTAGAATAGGCTTTATTTGGGGGGGCCCCTTTTGATATTTTGTGAAATTGAAGGTTCATCTCATAATAAGTTTGTCTATTCTATTTTATCCTTTTGTCAGAGTATAATATAGACAAATAAAAGTGCATGGTTAGATCAGTTACCACGAACTGAATATACTTATAATCCTCACCCATATCAAGAAATAGAACATTGACCTGCATGACAGAGATCCCATCCAGATTCCTTCCAAGCATAACTTCCAGTGCAAAATAACCTCTTCCTGACTTTTAACAATATACATTAAGTTTTGCTTATTGTCCTTTAAAATCAGTAGATACCATGCATTCTTTTGTATATGACTTCTGTTAACACTGTGTTTCTGAATTCATCTTTGTTTCTATGCTTTTATTTTAAGTTCTGTATTTTCATTATGTAGAAATACCATAATGTTTACTCTCCTTTTGCTGTTGTTTTTGGACCACACCTGGCAGTGCTCAGGGCTTCCTTCTAACTCTGTGCTCAGGAATCAGTGCTGTCAGGCCTTGGAGAACCATTTGGGGCGCACTTATTAAACTCAGTTTGGCTCTGTGCAAGGCAAATATCCTATCCACTGGACTATTGTTTCAGTCCCAATTTATCCTTGTTTCTATTGATGAGCATTTATTTGGGTGACTTCTGGTCACAGTAACTGTCAACATTCTCGATCAAGTGGACATGTGTATGCACTTCTATCAGGAAGTGGTGTAGATGCACATGTGATCTGCTGTGCGTAGCAATGCCATACAGTTTTCTAAAATAGATCAATTCATCGTACTACCATTTTACCATTAAAATACTTCAAAGTTCTAAAATTTGGATGAGTTCAAGGCTATAATGAACTTATATGACATTTGACACACTGGTAACAACTCTAATACAGTATGAAAGATCTGTGATTCAGTTAGGTTTCAGGGTCACAGGTTTTGCCAATACTACTCTGGTTTGTTACTTACATTCTAATAAGAAATACTACAAGTTGGTAAATTAAATTTTTCATTATTTTTATTTCACCTAAGTTCATAAACCCTCCTGAATTCTTTTAAGGGGTACATGGACTTTAGATTATGTACTCTGGGCTTTGAGAAACAAAAATGACTTGCAACAAGATTTTTTTTTTACTTGTTTAGGATTACCTTTATTTTAGTAGGGTTTTTTCTTTTAAATTTTTATTTATTTATTTATTTATTTATTTATTTATTTATTTATTTTTAACATTTTATTATACCACCGTGTGATATACAATTACAACGTTGTTCACGCTTAGAGGTTTCGGTCACACAGTGTTCCAGCACCCCGCCCTCCACCAGTGCCCATCACCCACCACCCATGTCCCCAATTCCCTCCCCTCCCACATCCTGCCTAAATGGCAGGTTCTTTATCTCCTCTCTCTCTCTCTCCCTCTCTCCTCCTTCTCCTACACATTGTGGGTTGTACTACGTTACACGTAGAAGCCATTATTTGCATTTTTTTGTCTGTATTTAATGCTCAGTTCTATGTTGGTATCAGACCTTTTGACATTTATTCACACATGTTCCCTTCTCTTCTTACCTAACCTCCTGACTCCCCCGCGCTTGTGGCAATTTCCACTTTTGGTAAGACCACCTGGTATATTTATGTCATGCAAATAAATGCAGTCATTCTATGTCTCTTTTCTTCTGACTAATTTCACTCAACATGATTCTTTCCATGTCCATCCATTTATAGGCAAATTTCATAACTTCATTTTTCCTGACAGCTGCATAGTATTCCATTGTGTAGATGTACCACAGTTTCTTTATCCAGTCATCAGTTCTCGGGCATACTGGTTGTTTCCAGGTTCTGGCTATTGTGAATAGTGCTGCTATGAAAATAGAAGTGCGGATTGTGTTTCTGCTGTGTGTTTTTGGCTTCCCAGGGTATATTCCCAGGAGTGGTATGGCTGGTTCAAAGGGGGGCTCAATTTCTAGTCTTTGGAGGAATGTCCATATTGTTTTCCAGAAAGGTTGTACAAGTCGACATTCCCACCAACAATGTATGAGAGTCCCCTTTTCCCGCATCCACGTCAGCACTTGTAACAAGATTTCTTAAATGCTGACTATGTGGGCCAGAACGATAGCCCAGCGGGTAGGGCGTTTGCCTTGCACGCGGCTGGCCCATGCTGGGCCGGGTTCAATCCCGGCATCCCATATGGTCCCCCAAGCACCGCTAAGAGTAATTCCTGAATGCAGAGCCAGGAGAAACCCCTGAGCATTGCTGGGTGTGACCCAAAAAAGCAAAAATAAAATGCTGATTATGTGTCACATAATGAACAAGGAACTGGGGTGTCCACAATGAGCAATATAAATATCCTTTCATGTAACTAGTACAATAATAAATGAGAAGCTTGTGAAACTAACACAGAAATACTAATAAATGAGAAGTATGTTCTGTTTTATGTGCTCTGTTCTATGACATGTGGTGCAAGGAGGTGGAGGTCAGGGCATATAACAATGCATTCATGAGGGAGAGTGATGGTCAGAAAACACTTTCTGGGGAAGAAATATCATTAGAATTTGGACTCTGAACTGGTAACTCTGATGCATGGATAAACTGTTGGAAGAAAGTCTGAAGATACTTGAAGTAATTTAGGTGTGAGATAATTATGTTTAGTGTGCAAGGGATATAATGACTATTATTGAGATTCTAGATTCCTTATAATTGATCAGATATAGGCAGTGGGGAGAAGGAGGATGTAAGTTAATGGTCAAGTTTTTGTCTTGGTCATCTGGTTAGATGTTATTATCATTCACAGAAATAAAATAAGGAATAGGCTTATAGTCAGGGCTAGTAAGTTCAGATTTAACATATTATTTTTCATATTTTTCATAAATTTAACATATTTATTTTTTCTTTTTAAAAAATTTTTTATACCACCGTGAGACATACAATTACAAAGGTGTTCATAATTGGTTCTTGGTAATACAGTATTCTAGCACCCATCCCTCCACCAGTGACCCATTTCCACCACCAATGTACCCCACTCCCTCCTGCCCACTCCCAGGCTGCCTTAATAGCAGGTACCCCAGTTTCCTCTCTTTCTCTCTCTCTCTCTGTCTCTGCATCTCTCTCCCTCTTCTTTTTACACATTGTGGCTAGCCATGCAGATATTTAGAGTTTTATCACTTAAGTCTCTTTGTGTATATTCAATGGTGAGTTTTAATCTGCCATTACCATTTCCCACATTTAGTAAAACACTGGTATCTATTTATGTCGTATTAATGAATGCAGTCATTCTATATCTGTCCTTTTCCTTCAGACTAATTTCACTCAGCATGATAGTCTCCATGTCCATCCATTTGCAGGTAAATTTCATAATTTCATCTTTTCTGACAGCTGCATAGTATTCCATAGTGTAGATGAACCACAGTTTCTTTAGCCAGTCCTCTGTTCTCAGGCATTTAGGTTGTTTCCAGATTCTAGCCAGATTTAACATATTTAGATTAAAATGTCTGTAGGATGTCGATGTCTAAGAGATGGTGATACATGTATATGGGTCTCTTTCTCACAAAAGAGAATAAGAATTTGTGTGAGCATGTAGGAATTGATGAGATAACTTAACACATGGAAGAAAGAAAAATCAAGGATAGGACTTTCAGGGGACCAACAAGAAAGGGGTATTTCTGAAAAATATGGGAATAGTGGGGCTGAAATGATAGTATAATGGGTGGTATTCTTGCCTTGCATGTGGCTAACCTGGGTTTGATCCCTGGCATCCATATGGTCCTCAGAAACCACCGGGAGTGATTCCTGAGGGCAGAGTCAGTAGTAAGCTCTGAGCACTGCTGGGTAATGCCCACAAACAGGTAGAAAATAGGAGATTTGGAGGGAAAAAGAATGTCCTGGAGTCCAAGAGAAGACAGTGTCAAAAACTTCAACAATTTCAATAGAGTATCACAAGATAAGTCTGTAAAAGGCTGTATGGATTTAGCGATGAGACTATTACTGATGAAGTACTTTTACTACATAAACACATAGTTATTTTTCTTTCCATTGTGCCATTATCTGGTTCTAAACTTTCTGTTATAGCAGTTATAATGTGCAAGGGCCATTTCCTTCTAGCTTTACCTTTTTTCTTGATCTCCTTGATATATTTTGCTCATGCTCCAGTGAGCTTTATGCTGCTGCACTGATAGTAAGCAATCAACTCAGCTTAATGCCTTTCTCTCTCACAGACTCCAGCTCTTTTTTCAATAATAAGATATACTTTGCAGACATTGGCTCTTGCTAAAAATTTTCCAGGTCTGTTATTCTTTACAGTAGATGCAACACAATTACCAATTACCTTTTCTGGGCTATGTTTCTGGGCTATGTTTGATGATGATGAATTCACAAGTCATCCTTCTTGGCTTGAGTAAAACTCAGTTCTAATTTACCAGTGTGGTCAAAATATAATGATGAGATGCAAATTTCAGAATATTTAATAATATTTCTCCCCAGAACATGTCTTAGATTTTAAATAGTCCATAGGAGAAAAGAAGTATTTAAGTAAATGTGGATTCAGTACTGACTGTAAATGACAGTATGCAAGCCTGAGTAGTGACTGTTTTCCAAGCAAGAATCTTGGAAAACTTACACTTTTCCTCTCATCTCTACTATCCAGCTAGTCTCAAGTGCAGATGGTCACGTTCTTTCCACTGTGATACTCCTACCCTAGCTTCTACCCATTAACTTTTGTCTGGACAATTATAGTAGCTTAACTTGTCTTTCTACTTCTGTTGTCACTCCTCTTATTAATTCTCTGTATTCTTGGCTGAACTTTAAAAAAAAAACCACACATTTATGCATTTATTTTGAAAGATTATGATTCAGTAGACCTCATTATAGTGCACCAAATTTGCATTTTAAAGAAATTTATCACAGAGATATTGATGTCGGTGTATATAAAGGTGTACACACACCATTTCCTTTCTCTGTCCATTTAGAGGACTGGCATTGTGACGTTAGTAGAAGAAACAATACTCAGAACTTGACTTTAAAATACTATTCTTTACAAAAATTGAGCAGAATCCCTTACAGAAATGACTGTTTTCAGTCAAGGAGCAGGTTAAACATAAGGAGTCTGAGAGATTTTGTGCTAGAAATCACAGCAGTGCTCAGAGAGTACGTTGAGATATTAAAGAGCCTCTTGAAGGGATTCCAGCTGCCCACGTATGAGATAAATTGAGTATGAAATGTAATCCAATGAATAGAATAAAAATCTATGCATCTTTAGTGATATAACAACAAGGATTTTTTGTAGAAAAAACTTTTTTTGGTGTGTTTGGTTTGGGGCCACACTTGGAGGAGCTCAGGGCTTACTCCTGACTAGCGTTCAAGGATCACTACTGGTGGGGCTTGGGGACCATATGGGATGCTAGGGATTGAACTTTGGGTCAGCTGCATGCCCTGCCTGCTATACTACCTCTCTGGCCCCAAGACAAGACTTTTTCTTTTTTCTTTTTTTTTCTTTTTTTTTAAATTTTTTTATTATACCACCGTGAAACATACAATTACAAAGGTGTTCATAATTGGTTCTTGGTAATACAGTATACCAGCACCCATCCCTCCACTAGTGCCCCATTTCCACCACCAATGTACCCCACCCCCTCCTGCCCACCCCCATGCTGCCTTAATAGCAGGTACCCCAGTTTCCTCTCTTTCTCTCTCTGTCTCTCTCTCTGTCTCTGCATCTCTCTCCCTCTTCTTTTACACATTGTGGCTAGCCCTGCAGGTATTTAGAGTTTATCACTTAAGTCTCTTTGTGTATATTCAATGGTGAGTTTTAATCTGCCATTACCATTTCCCACATTTAGTAAAACACTGGTATCTATTTATGTCGTATTAATGAATGCAGTCATTCTATATCTGTCCTTTTCCTTCTGACTAATTTCACTCAGCAAGATAGTCTCCATGTCCATCCATTTGCAGGTAAATTTCATAATTTCATCTTTTCTGACAGCCGCATAGTATTCCATAGTGTAGATGAACCACAGTTTCTTTAGCCAGTCCTCTGTTCTCGGGCATTTAGGTTGTTTCCAGATTCTAGCTATAGTGAACAGCGCAGAGATGAATAAAGAAGAACAGATAGTGTTTCTGCTATGTGTTTTTCGGTCTCTCGGGTATATTCCCAGGAGTGCTATTGCTGGATCAAACGGGAGCTCAATATCTAGTTTTTGGAGGAATGCCCATATTGTTTTCCAAAAGGGCTGGACCAGTCGGCACTCCCACCAACAGTGGATGAGAGTCCTTTTTTCCCCACCCATCCACGCCAGCACCGGTTGTTCTTGCTGTTTTGGATGTGTGCCAGTCTCTGTGGTGTGAGATGGTACCTCATTGTTGTTTTGATTTGCATCTCCCTGATAATTAAAGATGAAGAGCACTTTTTCATATGCCTTTTGGCCATTCGAATTTCTTCTTTTTTGGGAAGCTTCTGTTCATTTCTTCTCCCCATTTTTTGATGGGGTTGGCTGTTTTTATCTTGTGGAGTGCTACCAGTGCCTGATATATCCTGGATATTAACCCCTAAGATAAGACTTTTCTTAAATATACTGTCACTTATTAAATATAGATGCAGTGAAGGAGTTAGAAAATCAATTGTTATGAAACTGTCTTATGGAAAGTTATATTTATATATTTGTAACAGCATACTACTTACAAAGGATACACATTGTGCATTGGAGAAACATGTCAGGTACCACACTCGACCAAAGATCATCAGAATTAACATTCACAGTAATGGGACAAAGTAAGTCACTACAAAAAAAAATCTTCCTTAGTTCTGGGTTCTAGAATACCTACTCTTTGCTAACACTGGGATTTTCCTTCAGACTTTCACTTCTGATCTGTTCTGATGCTGCTGAGTCTATTGCTTCTGGAATGTGCTTTGAAGAGTAGGTGTGGATCCACCTATCTTTTTGGGAGGGGGGGCATTATCGAACACAGCTAGTTCTCCACTGTCCTTCTCTTTAGCTCCTGTCACACTAAATTCTTTGTGACTTAGAGGTTTCCCCTTATTGTTTTTAGTCACAATTTGCTTAAGTGCCCTTTTGTCTGCTGGCAGGGGCAGACTCAAATAAGCCATGAGGCAACTTCTGGCATCATCTCTGAAATCCTTCCTGAGTTCTTGAGCCAGTATCAGTTTCTCTTTTCTCAGAACCTGAGCAAGCATTTTCGCCAAGTCTCTCTTATGCCACTTTTTAAATTATGACATTTTCCATTTGTACATTTTCCTACCTTGCCAACTGGCCCCTCTGTGTCCTGGTGGCATTTTATGTGGTAGTAAGAGCCAGAGACCACCCTACTCAAACCTTGGTTGATATAATTCTTTTAGTTGTCACCTACCTGACCTTACCATCTTCCTTAGGAGCTACTGGAAGGTTATTGTGAGTCTTGGCTTTCAACCCAATTGTGTCTGACTGCACAATCATGCAATTTCAGTTATGTGGAATCTTGAAAACCAGGAAGAAGAAATGAAGCCACAACTCCTTAAATAAAATGCCCATTACCAAATATTAATGGAAGTTGTATTTCTAATCTATTCATGTGAGGAGGACTGGAGGCGAGAGATGATAGTTGGATGGAGTTGCAGATGAGATACTCTTTTGCATGGGTGGTCACTAGAATTATTGAGGGTGACATTTATCCCACAGGCATTAATTATGTGCCTATCAGGAGACACTTGCGTTTGTCACATGTATGAGATCAAAGGGCAGAATGAAGAGAAGGATAGGCAGACTTAAGATAGAGCCTTCCCATATACTTTTAATTATACTTTTAATATAATTTTAAAGTAATGGGGAGAGAAAGATAACACAGGGACCCAAGGAGGAGCAAAGACAGAAGAATTGGGGGAGTGTAGGGACTTGGAAGGAAAGGAGAGAGTGAACATTCCTGTCTGTGCTTTGGGGGCTGGTAGTGAAAAATATATGGTGGAGGGAGGGTCTGTCATGGAGTCTTGTGAAGAGAACAGGATTGAGACTCAAAAGAAGTTAAGAGAGCATACTCTTTGGAGTTATATGGGGCAGAACCCACATTGTTAGAACAATGAGTAAGAATGAAAATGTGGGGGCAACAGGAAAGTGTAGCCTAATTAGGGGTGACATTCCCACATACTTAGGCAAAACACTTCCTGAGGGCTGGAAGATTTAAGTCATCTCTTGTTCATAGGCACCTATTCTGGGAGATTAAGCACCTCAAAGATCCCATCTGTCTCCACAGGGAAAATAGAATGAAGGTGCAAGGTGACCATCAACTGTCCCTTCCTCCTCAAGGAATCCTTAACAAAGAGGCTTTGGAGGAGCAACAAATCAGAGATTTGAACATCTTTTCATGTTTTTACTGAGGACAGGCTTGTCATTTCTGCTGATTTTTATATTATTATTTCAAGACCTATGAAGCATTCTACTTACATACCCCTCTTCTCAACAGATTTTTAAAAAAGAGAAGTTGTTGTTAATCCTTATTGTATGACATACTGCAAAAAAGCAAATTACAGGTTCAAATTTCACATAATTAAAAGCTTAGGGTTTCCCCCCCTCAGCTAGAGAAGCCTTTTTCCTGTGTGAAACTTACTTTTGTTATTTTATAGCTGTAAATGATTTATCTGTTGAGAAGCATACTTAATTCCAGCTGTATCCTAATTTTATCTAAATGTCGCACAAATCTCAGAAACAAATTCAGCTGCAGACTTTATCCTTCTGGCTTCCACAAAATATACATGAAAATCATATTCCCAGCAATAAATCAGTGCAAGGGTTGAGCACAGGTGATCACAAAGTCATGGCACATCAGAAAGGCGAATTACCCCAGAAAAGATTACAGAATCACGAGCCTTGGAAATTTAAGTTGCTCTTCTGCATAGAGCATTCTTTAAAGGGATGGCAGATAGGAGCAGTGCATTTCTTACAGTCATTTGAAGTCAGCACAAATCCTTGACCTTTACCTTCAGTATTCTTTGGCATTTTATCCATAGTATTATAAATGGGTGATCTTACTGATGAGGAGTACACAGCCATCCCCTAGGTTCCTTGAGCACCTCCAGGTTACTCCTGAGTGCAAAGTACAGAGATAGGTCACACCCCTGAGCACTGCTGGGTGTCACTGCCTCCCAAAAAAAAAAAATTTTAGATTAATGTTGTTTTGGATTTCCAAAAGCAATACAGAAATGAAATAACTATTTGTGAACTGCCTTAAATCAAACTTGTTGACTTTCTATACATTTTTGTTTTAAGCTCTTATGTCATGCTGTGACAAGCTTAGCAACTAGCATGTATGTCCAAAGCTTATTTATAAGTGAATTTAATTTTCACATATCGCTAAAATACCTAGAGAAATGGTAATTACTAGGGGAATTAAATTTAGTAAATTCATTTCAGGCTGTTAGTTATATTTCGTTTGTACTCTAAGAAAAACTAATTAGCATGATTGATTTTATGACATATTATTTATCCTTGAGATATGTGAAATTATGGATAAAAAATTCTTGAAGTATATGTGGAAAGATATTGAACAATTCTTGTTTCTAGCAGTGAATTCCTTTGAATTTTGTTTATTCATAACCATACTATGGAAATTTGCCTAGAATTACTGTATCACTGTATTACTGTCTTACCGTTGTTCATCGATTGAGCGGGCACCAGGAACATCTCCATACATCCTGTCACAAGCAAGTGTAGCCCAAGGGCATCTGCTTGCTCCAGGAACAGGAAGAGCCTCAAACCGTTCTTCAGGTCATGGAATTGAGGTACATAATTGTTACTAATTTATATTAATAATTGAGCTACAGAGCCTCACCATTATTACTCATTCTAATTTTGTGCATTATATATTTATATAATATATAAAATAAGAAAGCATTTATATATAAAATGTACAAAACATGAGCTGCGCAGGAGGAAGAGAGCGGCATGGAATGCCTTCAAAGGCATCGAAGAAATAGCTAAAAGGACAAAGAACCTCCGGCTCCGGGCACATCTCTTCGACTCCACTGTTCTCCCTGCATTAATATACCCCCTCAGAGACCTATGCCCTACGAAAGTAGGATGGGGAGTGCTATTCGGGTCTCCCAGGGAGGAATCAAAAGAGCTGTGCTTGGGATATCATGCCTCACGCAAGTGAGAAGAGAATCCGGAGTTCTGACCTCCGTCGCTATTCCAGAATCAGGGACGCTGTCTTGTTTGCCAAGGTATCGAAAATCAGATGGGCTGGACATGTAATGCGATTTGGAGACAACCGCTGGACTAGAGCCGTTACCAACTGGATTCCACTGGATGTCAAAAGATCACGTGGCCGCCCACCTACAAGATGGTCAGACTTCCTTGTAAAGACCCTGAAGGAACGGTTTGAGGCTCTTCTTCATATTCCTGAATCAACCAGATGCCATTGGGCTACATTGGCACGTGATAGGGTCCAATGGAAATGTTACTGGTGCCCGCTCGAGCAAATCGATGAATAACGGAATTCAAGTGATCAAGTGAAAACATGTAGATTAAGAAAGTTAACTTTGATGGGGCCAGAGCGATAGTCCAGTGGGTAGGGTGTTTGCCTTGCACGCAGCTGGCCCATGCTGGCCTGGGTTTGATCCCCAGCATCCCATATGGTCCCCCGAGCACTGCTAGGAGTAATTTCTCAGTGCAGAGCCAGGAGAAATCCCCTGAGCATTGCCAGGTGAGACCCAAAAAAGCAAAAAAAAAAAAAAAAAAAAGAAAAAGAAAACTTTGATGTCAGGGTGTTCCAGTAATTCTGTAGGAAACTGATTCTTTTATGGAAATTTTTTATAAAAATTGTAAAGAGTATAATTATTTATTGAATTTTGGCAAGCCACCAAAAAGAAATTAGAGCTATTTGACAGAAAACAGAGAAGAAATAAACGATAATAACAGCATAGTGACACAAAAAACTGATTATATAGTTCTAAAAAAGAGCCAATAAAGACTTGTTTGCAAATGACAGGTAAAAATAAAATGAAATAAAATAAAGACTTATTTCCTTTTCATGCAGAAGTTACCCTGGTGATTTTGGTGGGTATAATTTTTAAATGATCGTTAGTGAATCTTATAAACTAAAAATCTTGAATGTTATTAGAAACAATCTCTTAAGAAGTTAGCTAGTTCTTCAGAGGGGCTGGGGGAAATAACTTAGCTGGGTTGAAAGAATATAATCAGGTTTTAAGTTTTTCTTTTTTCTAGATATTAAACCACAGCAGAGCCTGGCAAGCTACCCATGTTTTATTTGTTATGCCAAAACTAGTAACAATTATGTTCTTCCTGTCCTTGGGGCAAGCAGATACCCTTGCGCTACACTTGCTTGCAACAGGACGTATGGAGATGTTACTGGTACCCACTCCAAGCAAATCGATGAACAACGGGAAGGCAGTGATACAGTGAGATATTAAACTAGAGTTTAATTTGATAACCCTTGAATCAGCACAAGGCTTGACATAGAGAAGATACTTAAACTTCTCAGACATGAGTTAACTTTTTAGTTAGAGGTTACCTTCATGTCGCTATTAGATAGAACTGCCCTTGGCCTTCTAGTTTATCAGCTTAATGTTCTACGTTCAGCATTCTGGTTGGAGCTAGGGCTGTACATACCAAGGGACTCAAGGTAGAATATGTAGCCAGTTTGTATGAGATCCTTAGCTAATCCCAGGTACCTTGTGGTCCATGGAACAACAATGATAGTATTCTTATTGATGAAAACTTAAATTGTTCACTATTGTAAGTAACATTGTACATGTTTAGGTATCTTTTCTAGACTCTGGGTACTTTTTTAGTCATTATTTCTGAAAGGAGAATAGAGAGGGTCAAAGAACTATGTATATTTTGTATTGTGATGAATGCTGAAGAGTTTTTGGTGAAATGGTAACACCCTGCTGAACCCCTCTTTTGACATCGATGATCACTTCTTTGTAGAATGGTGAGATCCTGGTGGTGAATCCGTTATATAGCTCATGAAGATCTTGATATATTGGGTTTGAATGCCCTGTTTGGCTAGGGCTTCGATGATCACTTCAGTCTCCACAGAATCAAAGGCTTTCTTTAAATCAGTGAATGTGAGACAGAGTGGCATCTTGAACTCCCCTACAAACCTCAATGAGCTTGGTTACCGTGTGGATATGGTCAGTTGTGCTGAATCCTTTCCGGAAGCCAGCTTGCTCGCATGGTTGTCCTTCATCTAATGTTCTGTCAATCCTGTTCATTCAGGATGACTTAAGTGAACAGCTTGTAGATGACAAACAGCAGGCAGATGGGGCGATAGTTGCCAATGTCGTGGATGTCTCCCTTCTTGAACAGTAGAACTGTCCTGCTGGTTTTTCATTGGGAGGGCACCTTGCATTCAGACAGGTAGCATGTGAAGAGCCGAGCCAGTGTATTGATGAGTACTGAAGGGAGATTCTTCAGGTGTTCGGGTCTGACTTTGTTTGGGCTTGGTACTGTTCCCTTCTTTACCTACTCGAAACTTTTCAGCACCACCCTCGAGAACATCATCGCGACAATTAGAATGGGAAGGAATGGGAGTGAAGATAGATGGTCAGTGACTACACCACCTCCACTTCGCTGATGACATCACATCGTTCTAGTAACACCAAACATTAGCCAAGCAGCACAAATGCTGACTGACTTTGACCGAGAATGTGGAAAGATAGGTCTACAGCTGAATCTCAACAAAACTATGTTCATGAAAAATGAACTAGTTCTAAGTCCCCATTCACTCAATGGAACAAACATCTCTGAATGTAGCAGTTATGTGTACCTAGGTCTAGAAGTCAACATGATGAATGACCTCAAACCTGAGCTGTGCAGGAGGAAGAGAGTGGCATGGAATGCCTTTAAAAGCATCGAAGAAATAGCTAAAAAGACAAAGAACCTCCGGCTCAGGGCACATCTCTTCAACTCCACCATTCTCCCTGCATTAGCATACGCCTCAGAGACCTGGGCCCTACGCAAGCAGGATGAGAATGCTTTTCGGGTCTCCCAAAGAGGAATTGAAAGAACTATGCTTGGAATATCACGCCTCACTCAAGTGAAAGAAGGAATCAAGCTCCGACCTCTGTCGCTGTTCCAGAGTCAGGGACGCTGTCTCATTTGCCAAGGCATCGAAAATCAGATGGGCTGGACATGTAATGCGATTTGAAGATGACCCCTGGACTAGAGCCATTACTGACTGGATCCCATGGGATGTCAAAAGATCACGTGGCTTCCCACCTACAAGATGGTCATACTTCTTTATCAAGACCCTAAATGAATGGTTTGAGGCTCTTTGTATTCCTGAAGCAACCAGATGCCATTGGGCTACACTGGCACGTGATAGGGTCAAATGGAAATGTTATTGATGCCCACTCAGGCAAATCAATGAATAACGGGATGTCAAGTGATCAAGTGATGAATACTGACAAACTGCCTTCCAAATGTACATGTGGGAGAATGATCCTTTGCAGCTTCTGCGGATCCAATATCAGATCACTGCAATACCAGATATTTTATTTATTTATTTATTTATTTATTTATTTATTTATTTATTTTTCCAGATTAAAAGAGATTTTATTATTACACCATTTTAGACATACAATTGCAAGATGCTCATGTAGAGTTCTGGTTCCACAGCTTTCCAACACCCATCCCTCCACCCAAACCCATCTCCCATCACCAGTGTCCCAACCTCCCTCCCCCCCCCACACCTCAACTACTTGGCGGGCTCTGTATGTCTTCTCTCCTCCTCTCTATCTCTCCTTCCCGCCAAACTTTCCTGCACATCGTGGAATGCAGTGCATTAAAGGACATTACTGTTTCCACTATTTTGATGGACCGCGCGCGGCTAGCGGCCCACACAATCTGGGCTCAAACTGGTTTTGTTCTGTTAATCTGGTCATGAGGTAGGATCCCAGCGTCCGGACAGCAAAGGTAGTGGCTAGTGTGGTGAGCGAGTCTCATCTGGCTGCTTCCGGGACCCCCGGAGGCGATGGGGCCCACTCCCCAAACCCATCTGTCCTCCCTGGAGCCCCATGGCCAGCTTAGCCGGGGGAAAGTGGAGATCCAGCTTCCCCAGGCGTCGCGGGGAGGCCTGCATGCTATGGCTGGTCGCCCAGGGCAGCTCTGGGGGCGGGGCCACCAGGCTCAACAAAATGGAGGGGCGGGAATGGCCGGCCCCTACTCCATCTGACGAATTCCCAGCAAGTCCTGCTTCTGGGAGCCGCCTACCTGGGCTCAAACTGGTTTTGTTCTGTTTATCTGGTCATGAGGTAGGATCCCAGCATCCGGACAGCAAAGGTGGTGACTAGTGTGGTGAGCGATATTTATTTATTTTTTAAAAATATTTTATTATACCACTGTGACATATACAATTACAAAGATATTCATGTTTGGGTTTCGGTCAGAGAGTGTTCTAGAACCATCCCTCCACCAGTTAAGTTCCATTAAAATCAGAAGGAATATAGGAATTGTTTGTTTGTTTGTTTGTTTGTTTGTTTTTTAATCACACTCTGGCATTGCTCAGGGTTTACTCCTGACAGTGCTAAGGGAACTATCTGGGATGCTAGGCATTGAACCTGGGTCATCTTTTGGCAAGGCAAGTGAATATGCTCCCTGCTGTACTGTCTCTCTGGCTGGATTTTTTTTAAGATAAAAAAGTGAGGCATTTCTGGATGAAAGTAAAGTTTCTTCTGTTTTCCACTCCTTTAATGCTTGATGTTTTTTTATACACCTGAAAACTGACAGAAATATGTCCTATGAAAATATTCAGTGATGAATATTATGTTTAAGTATATTTTTTGGAGCATGCTGGTTGGATCCAACCTAGGGCTTCACATGCAAGGCTTGTGTTCAATTACTTAGTGACCTCCCCAGGTCCTTAAGTATCTTTATTTTTGTTGTTAGCTTCATATGTTAGCTTCATATGAAATTTGGAAGCTAATTTAGCAAATTAGTTTTAGTAAATTGTCTATAGAATAGTTCTATTAGTAATATATTGTTTATGCAGAGAATATAAAAGCAATTTTTGTATGTGTGCTTTATTGATTTAAAATATATTCATATGTGCTAGAAACTTTGGTAAGCATTTTGTATATGTTGGGGGGCACATCTGGTAGTGCTCAGAACTTACTCCTAGCACTGTGCTCAGGGAACCATATGGATTGTGGGGATTGAATCTGGGTTAGCCACATACAAGGTGAGTGCCTTACCTGCTGTTCTACCTCTTCAGTCCCTAACTGCTTCTTTTTTCTTTTTCTCTTTGGACTGTACCTGGCAGTGCTCAGGGGCTATACCTGGGTCTGTGTTCAGGAATGACCCCTGCCAATCTAAAAGGGAACCATCTGTGATATCAGAGATTTGACCTGGTTTTGCTGTTGCCACAGTCACGTGCAAGAAACTTGGGTTTGAATCTTAGCTTGATAATTATGAACTATGGTCCTTGTGCAATTAGTAAGTTCTTTAGCCTAGTTTCTTCTTTAGCAAAGATAGAGGAATAATACTGTCCACCCTAGTACTTAATGTAAAAATAAGACAGTGTACACATGTGGACCTGAAGAGAGTAAAGGAGGTAAGACTTTTTGCTTGAATGCCTCTGACCCTAGTTTGATCCCCTGTACTACATATTGTCTTGACTACAGAGCCAGGAATAGCCTCTGAACCCTCCTGGCTGTGTCTACCTGTCAGTTTTATTTTGCAGTTCAGACAGAATATATTCTTCTATGCGCACAGAAACTGAAGAATTTTACTAGTTGATCATGCAAGATTTGTTATGCATAATATATTGTGATCCTTGTTATTTTGGAGCTAATACAGTGCTTTCATTTGCTTCTGGAAAGGAAGGCAGTAAAAGAGTATCAAAAAACAGGACAATTTTGTAATCTAGTTTGAAAAATAAGGGCAACAGAATTTTGGCTTTATAAGGACAGTTGAAATGCTTTAAATATTTGTATTTTACAGGACTGACTATTTGGAAGGTAAACTTTGATTTCCTCTATTTGTAACATAGGCTTCCAAAAACTTTATTCCTTTCCCCCACCATAAGGATACTCATAGTTCATTCCAGGTCATTTTAAGCATGTCTAGCAACTCAGTGTTTTCAGTTACACAGTGTTTAAATTACTCATTGTGCTTAGATTTGTTTGGAATCTCACAGAATCTCAGTTCTGCTATTTTTTTAAAGCTTCTCTCCCTCCACAATGATAGTATTTATATATACCCATTTAACAAAATTTAGAACATAACACAGGGAAGGAAAATTATCCCTAGGTGGACATTCCATTTTTGTTTATCATTTTGTAAATGTTTGCCTTTTTGGTTTGTTTTATGGTGCGGGAATCATACACAGGGCTTCACTTATATTAGGCAGGTACTCCATCATTAAGGGTCCCTTCCCTTACCTTTTAAAATTCATATTATATTGGGGCCGGAGTGATAGTCCAGCAGGTAGGGCGTTTGCCTTGCACGCGGCTGGCGGTGCTGGCCTGGGTTCGATCCCCGGCATCCCATATGGTCCCCCGAGCACCGCCAGGAGTAATTCCTGAGTGCAGACCAGGAGAAACCCCTGAGCATTGCCGGGTGTGACCAAAAAAAGCAAAAAAAAATTCATATTAGAATACATATATACATATATATACATGATGTACATATATACATATCTTGTCAGTGTTCATTTTGATAAAATTTAGCAGATTTATTCATATAACCACCACAGAGATGATAAAATCTTTATATGGCAGATCTTCTTATCTGCATCTCCCAATCACGGTCCCTTTTATGAAGATAACCACTATCCTGACTCTTCTCATATAGATAAGCTTAACCACTTTATACATCTGAATCATAGAATGTGCTCGTGTGGGGGGGTTTACTTGCACAATAATCTGATATTCATGCCTGTTAGAACATGTGAAAGTAGTTTTATTTTTTCACTGTATCACAGTCTTTGTGAATATAACTTAATATGCTTATTACCTTGCATTTGAGTTGTTTCCACTTTGGGAAGACTATGCCACTTCTTTCAGCATTCATATATAGTTCTTTCAGAAATGAGTATATGATTTTTTGTTAGTATGTACATACATCAGGAAATGTTATGCTTAACTTAAATAGATTTACTACTAAACAGTTTCCCAATGTGGTTGTACTAATTTATGAGAGTTATCAATTTATGAAAGTTGTAATTCCTGCACACCCTTGCCAATACTCAGTATTGGCTATCTTTTCAGTTTTAGCCTTCTTTTACCTATGCTGCTAGGTAGTAGCATAATTGCGTTTTTAATTTGATTTGACTTTTCTGATCAATTAAATTGAGTACTGTTGTTATTAGAATAGTGTTCCTCCAAAGATCTTCAAGTCCAAATCCCTGGAACCTTTGAATATGTGAATTTAATTGGCAGTAGGGACTTTTCAGATATTATTGAGATAAGGATCTCAGTTGGATAGATTTTCCTGGATTGTCCGTGTGGGCTTAGTATAAACCTAAAGGTACTTACTAGTGGGTAAAAGGTGCAGTAGAGTTAGAGATGTTGTGTTGGAAGCAGTGATGCCATGTGAGAAAGAACCAATGATCATTGATGACTTTAAAGACGGAGGTAGCCACTAACCAAAGAATGTGGGTGGTCCCTTGATGATGAATAAACAAACATATTTCCCTTATTACATTCAGAAGGAATATAGCCTGAGATATATCATCTTTCACCTATTGGGTCCTATTTTTAAATTCCTCACTTTTAGAACTATAAAATAATAGATTTGTATTGATTTGAGTCACAACTTTGTGTAACATCCTATTACAATAGGAAACATTCAAGTTTTAATATACTTACTACTATTGTAATAGTAAGCCTTGTAATAGTAAGGATTACAAAAAATCCTCTTTTTTGAAATGTGTTCAAAGTGTTGACCATTTAAAATAATACTTCTACTTTTTTATTAGAACGTAGAAGTCATTTTTATATTCTGAATATGTTCTTTATTAACTGTATAATGTAAAATTATCAGTATTACAAATTAATATTCTGTATGCTGTTGATGAAAGATTTACATATATTAGGGTCTTGAAGATATATCCCTATATTACAGACTAAAACATTATCCAGTAGAAATTCTATAATGTAGAAATGTTGAATATCTATAATGTTCACTTGCTGTGTTTGATTATTGACCACTTGAATTGTGGTTACTGCAAACTGAAAATCAAATTGTATTCATTATAAATAACTACATGTGACTAATAGTGACTAAAATGTTCGCAAAGTTCAGAAACATTCTTTTCATCATTTTATTTTTAATATTTAAGTCTGAGATACATTTGAGCTGATATTGTGAAATAATTGTCATGGTCAACAATTCCTTTAAAAGTCTTTGCCCTTTGCATAGTCTTTACCCATATCACAGTTTTACTGTAGCTGAAGATGCAGAACTTCTCCAACTTCGATGTATTTCTCAAAATTGTGTGTTCTATTTCTATTTTATTTCCTTTTTATCAATTTCAGTCAGTTCCTATCTTCTCCGTCCCCACACCTATCAGAAATTGATTTTTTTTTCTTTTTGGGTCACACCCACCGAGGCTCAGAGGTTACTCCTGGCTCTTCGCTCAGGAATTACTCCTGGCGGTGCTCAGGGGACCATGTGGGATACCAGGGATCCAACCTGGGTCGGCCGCATGCAAGGCAAGCACCCTACCTGCTGTGTTATCTGTCCGGCCCCAGAACTTGATTTGTATTATATTGATTCTATAAATTCTAAAGATAAATTTGAGAAATTCAGTATTATTATTGAATATTAATTCTCAATCCATGGAGTGATGTATTCCTTATTGATTTAGTTCTCTTGATATTGATTTTCCCATTAAATCTTATGCATTTTTGCTAGATTTATTCCCAGATATTTTAGTGGGTTTTAATATTTTATATACGGCATGTTTTTATTTTCTAATTGTTTTCATGGTATATTTAATTAATAGTGGTTTTGTATACTAGATTTGAATCCACAAACCTTATTTTAGTTCATTTATTGATTTAATAGATACCTGGGATAGACTCTGGGTCAGCTGTGTGCAAGGCGAGCACCCTACCTGCTGTATTATTGCTCCAGTGCCATGTTTTCTATTCTTAATCACTTGATCACTTGAATCCCGTTATTCTTCGATTTGCTCGAGCAGGTGCCAGTAACATTTCAATTTGACCCTATCACGTGCCAGTGTAGCCCAATGGCATCTGATTGCTTCAGGAATACGAGGCGCCTCAAAGCATTCATTCAGGGTCTTGATGAAGAAATCTGATCATCTTGTAGGTGGGCGAGCATGTGATCTTTTGACATCCCATGGGATCCACTCGGTAATGGCTCTAGTCCAGCGGTCGTCTCCAAATTGCATTACATGTCCAGCCCATCTGATTTTCAATGCCTTGGCAAATGAGACAGCGTCCCTGATTCTGGAATAGTGACGGAGGTTGGAACTCCTGATTCCTTCTCTCACTTGAGCGAGGCCTGATATTCCAAGCATAGTTCTTTCGATTCCTCTCTGGGAGACCCGAATAGCATTCTCATCCTGCTTTTGTAGGGCCCAGGTCTCTGAGGCATATCTTAATGCAGGGAGAATGGTGGAGTCAAAGAGATATGCCCGGAGCAGGAGGTTCTTTTGTCCTTTTTAGCCATTTTTTTTATGCTTTAGAAGGCATTCCATGCCGCTCTCTTCCTCCTGTGCAGCTCAGGTTTTAGGTCGTTCATCATGATGACTTCTCAACCCAGGTACTCATAACTGCTGCATTCAGAGATTTCTGGTCCATTGAGAGTGAATGGGACCTCTGGAACTAGTTCATTTTTCATGAACGTAATTTTGTTCAGATTTAGCTGTAGACCTATTTCTTCACATTCTCAGTCGAAGTCAGCCAGCATTTGTTGCTTGGCTAATGTTTGGTGTTATTAGAACCTCTTACTTACCTTTATTTCTTACACAAGTGGTAACATTCTTTACACGGTTTTACTTTGCTTTATTCACTTAGCAGTTTATATTGGAAATTGCCTTATTTCTTAGAGATTTATTTTATTTATGGCCATTGTACTCCGGCACCATGTTTGTGTGGTGTTATCATAGTTTATTCAACTAGTTTCTTAGAGACTTATGTTTAGTTTGTTTCCAAGCATTCCAATGACCTAGCCTGTTCTCTTTGTTAAATGTGAGCAGATAAAAGAGGGAAGAGTTCTGCCTGGTTGTTGATTTCCTGCCTTAACACTCCAGAAATATTTTCATTAGTGGTTTTCCTTCTTTCCCTCTCATCGTGATCAAGTGCTTTCTCAAACTATGTGGCCTTGAAGAACTTTATAAGTGCCAAGTTGTGGAGCTACAGAATCATGCTTGATAGAACCTATTGGGTTACATACAAGCCCACATTCACACATAGTTTATTATAGTCCTCCCCCATCTCCGCTAGACAGTAGCAAGGGAGCATACCTCCACAGTAGGTTTTACCAATTACCTCCTTCCTCTTGGGGGTCTTCACTGCAAATCCCTTGGTGTTCACCGTTCTGCTCCACCTCTGCCACCCTGGAACTGGTTAGGAAATCTAGGACTGAAAAAGTTTTCAACGAGTCCCTGCACAGCACACCTCAAGTCCTGCCAGTCCCACTTGGTAGCCATTGTTCACTTATTCTGTGTGGTTCAGAAGTTAATCCCCTCCATCAATTTCTCTGGGAGTGAGGACTTGACTTTTTGCAGGAAAGGAAAGTTGTTTCTCCTTTAGTCCTTGGTTTCCTTTTATGTATATGCACTTGTCAGTACCTCAAGGGAAAATCAGTAACTATCTTAAGAGGGGAAAATGGTTTTTTCCTCACTATACCACCATTCATCTCAGAGCTTGACTTCTTCCTTTAAGTTCAGGCTACCTTGGAAATCACAAATACAAACAAAATTAGTTTCTTCAGTTTGGTAAGGGTGCCCCTGGAATAAGGATGCTGCTTTTAGCTCTATTTCTGTGCTCTGTGCTGCAAATCAGTAAATGCCTTCAAGGACGAAAATTAGGTAAAATATAGGACTTACATCAGTGCTCAGTGTATTACTCCTCTATCAATTCTTCGCCTTTCCAATTTGTGTGCCTTTCTTTGTTCTTTGGTGGTTTCAGGTGCATTTTGTTTGCTTTCCTCAATTGTGTCTGCTTTTACAGCTGCTTTCCGTGGAAAGACTGGTATAATAAAATCCACATTGTCAAAGATGGGCTGGGTGTCTGCTAACATTTTAGTGTATTTTCATTCAGTTTCTCTAATAGGCTTATTTTTATAACTGTGAACATGTAGCTTATACACATTTGACTTATACAAACATAGAAATCAATATAACAAAAACACAATTATATTACTGCATACTACTTAATGATTTCCCTTATATTTGGAATTAGATTGTTTCTTTATTTTCTCTTCTTATAAGCAATACTATGATGAAACATTGTCTATGTAAAGACAACTTTGGGTTAGGGATTACTTTCCTAGGGAGTAGAATAAGTCATTTATTTCTGTTTGTTGATGGGGGCCGTGGTTATAGTACAGCAGGTAGGGCATTTGCCTTGCATGCGGCCAACCCGGTTTGATCCTTGGCATTCCATATGATCCCCTGAGCACTGCCAGGAGTAATTCCTGAGTGAAGAGCAAGGAGTAACCCCTGAGCATCGTCAGGTGTGACCCAAAAAGCAGAAAAAAAACCCACCATGTATTTCTGTTTGTTAATTTTCTCTGAAACTTTCAGTTACTTTATTCCTGGTATGGAATTTAACAATAATATGTCATTGTTTGAATCTCTTTCCATCCATCTTTCTAGATTCTCTTGTTTCAATATTATTTTGTTTGTGTTTTCTTTTGAACTATCTGTTCTCAATACAACCTATGGAAACTCCTCACCAGAAAACTATATCTTTTATTTACTTGTATTCTGATGAAGCCTATCACAATATTTACTTGAATTCTGACCAGCCTATCACAGTCCGGCTTGCAGCCGCACGGTTCATCAATAAATGCTGGACTTAGAGATGCCTACAAGACTATGCTACCTGCACGGCAGAGCCTGGCAAGCTACCCGTGTTGTATTTGATATGCCAAATACCAGTAACAATTATAGACCTTATTCCGGAATGGATTGAGGCTCTTTATGTTCCTGGAGCAAGCAGATGCCCTTGGGCTCTACTAGCATGAGACAGGACATATGGAGATGTTACTGGGGACCGCTCGAGCAAATCGATGATGAATGGGAAGACAGTGATACAGTGATGTTTTTAGACCTTACTCAGTTATACTTAAAGATCACTTTTGGCAGGGTGTGGGAGACCATATTTAGTGTCTGGGATCAAATCCTGGCTGGCTACTTGCAGCAAGTGCCTTACCTGCTGTACTGTCTTTCTGCTCCTCCAATATCTGTAAGTTTCTTGTTCTTGTTTTTTGTATTGCAAATATTTTCTTTGCTCTCAAAGATGTTAATGATAATCTTTTTTTTATTTCTTTCATGATCTCTATTATCTCAGCATAGATATATTGATTTTTCTCTTTTTAAAAAAAAAATTGGGGGCCACACCGAGTAATGCTCAGGGGTTACTCCTGGCTCTGCACTCAGGAGTTACTCATGGAGGTGCTCGGGGACCATATGGGATGCCAGGGATTGAACCAGGGTAGGCTGCGTTCAATACCCCACTGTGCTATCATTCCACCCTGATTTTTCTCTTTTAAATGTGAAACTTTCATCAAATATTGGGTGATGTTTGATTCTTTACATTTACATTTGAGAACAAGACTAAAAATTTTGTTAGATATTCTCTCTGTGTGTGAGGCAGGTCTATATTATTTATTTTTGGTTTGGGGACCACGCCTTGCAATGCTCATGGATTAATCCTGACTCTGCATCAGGAATTACTCCTGGTGGTGCTCAGGGAACCATATGGGTTTGAACCTGGCTGTGTGCAAGGTCGACGCCCTACCCACTCTACCACCTCTCCAGCCCAGGGCAGGGCTTACTGAATAGCTTCCTCATTGGGTTCTAAGGAGGTGACCCAGGTTTTTTATGGAAAATGGCAAAATGTCAGAGCTGAAAGGTATTTACTGTTGTGCTTGCCAGTTTCCCTAGACTGATGTCCACTTGATTAGTGGGATCCTGGCAATTAGGGTTACAAGCCACCTATCAATTGCTTTGGAGTGGGATGGGTAACTTGTACAACTAATTTCCAGAATTCACTAGTGAAGTGGAAACAAGTGTTTTGGGTTAAGTACTTTTGCTTAACCCCAAGAATGATCCCCAAGCCTCCTAGCTGGGCAACCGCTCCAGGAAATAAACCTTCAAGCTCCTGCTGGGTTGGGAGGAGATGTGCAGGACTAACTGCTGTTAATAGAAACTCTCCAGTCTGCCGCACACTTGCCCCTCTCCTGTTTGTAAGCACTGCCCCTTTCCAGGTTTCTAGCTCTCAACTGGATCCTTCCTGGCTTCCTTCCCCCTCCTCTCTCCCACTCATTCACTGGTAGGCTTAGATTTTAGCTTTCACAAGGATCTGGAATCAGTCACCACTTATTTACTTTCAGACTCTTTCTTATTTTCTTTATGTTTGCTTATTTTTTGCAGTTTCTCATGGGTAATTTGTCCCCCTCTTTTAGAGTCTGTGTCTTTTAATGTCACTCACTATTTTTTATTTTGGTTTGGGGAAAAAATGCACAGAAAATTGCTATGAAACGAAAAGTCTTGGGGGTGCTGAAGAGACAGAATGGCAGAAAAAGGCTTAGCAAACAGAAAACCAAGACTTCAATCTCCAGTGCCGCTTATTTGCATGATTATAGAACACACACCTCTGCTGTCTGGGTCCCTGGGTGCCTTAGATCTCAACACAGTGTGCCGTCTCTGGGGTACCACAGCCAGATGTGTGACCACAGAGAGCACATGTGTGAGAACCACAGCAGTCCCTGGTGCAAACCTAGTTCAATGGTGTCACCCAAGCAAGGGCATGTACAACAGTGCAGCGAAAGTGTACAACC
Source organism: Cryptotis parvus (assembly GCA_021461705.1). NCBI lineage: Eukaryota > Metazoa > Chordata > Mammalia > Eulipotyphla > Soricidae > Cryptotis > Cryptotis parvus. The sequence goes on along the minus strand of JAJIBD010034631.1, from coordinate 22,464 downwards.
ACCGTTAAGCACCGTGGTCAAATGTGCAAGCACCATAGCCAAATGTATGTGATCCCCGGTAATCTCAATAACAGCAGAGGAAAGGAAGGGGGAAGAAGAATGACAAAACCAGAGTTCTTGCATTGTTTTTTTCAATGCCAGTGATTCTATTTTTTTTCTGAAGTTTCGTTAGTGCTTCAGTTTTCTTTGTTCTGTCTTTAGCTTGCCATGTGATAACCACACATTCTTTTATCATTAGAAATCAATTTTATATATTACTATAGTTTAGTTAATAGGGTTACAGTAGTTTTCAAGCTCTTGGTATTGGAGTACATTTACTGCACAACTCCATCCCCAAAGTGCATATGACTCTCTCCCAACCCCTAGGTCACCTCAAGTCTGTGTTCTTCCCCTTATTATTTTTTTAATTCTCCATTATTTGTTTGATTAGCAGTTATGGTTTTAGTGTGTACTTTTCCCTTCCTTAGAACCATCCATGTGCTCAAGACCTCCACTTAGATTTCTCTGTTACTCCCCAGCTATTGTTTTCCTTACCACTTCCCCTAAACATGGCAGCCTCAGGTCTGTATTCAGTATCTAAAATTTATTATTTTCAGTGAACATTGTCCATATCACAGATGAGTAAGAACATCCTGTATTTGTCCTTCTGCCTCAGCATGCTACCCTCCAATTCCATCCTAATTGCCATGAACTGCACGATTTGTTTCTTGTGTATTTCATTATGTACATGTGCCACACTTTTTTTCTAATCCATTCATCAACTGTTGGGCCTTGGGTTGCATTGGTTCTGTGTATAATATTTAGAAACTTTCCAGTTGTTCTATTATTTCTTAGTCTTTGGGGGATATGTGTATATGTTAATTCTCTTGTTCGTTGTATCTCCTTGTGATTTTTATTTTCCTTATAGTATGCAGTTTTGTTTGTGGAGTTTTGCATGCCCCTTATTATGCAACATCCCTATAGATAAGCTTGTCGTTTGCTTCCGTGGGACCAAAATGTGCCTTTTTTTTCTCTCTGTAGGTTCTTGAATGTTCAGTTTTCTCATCTTGGCTTTCTCTCTTACTCATCTCTTGTCTCAGTTTACAAGATCTTCATGGATACTTTGCTGATCTCTCCATTTCTTATATTCTCTCCCTATATACTGCACTTCCTCCACATGGTATTTATTATGTAATGTAGTCCCTACTTGTTGCTGTCTCTTCTGTATAACTAGCTAAATTCTGGGAGCTCAGAGTTATGCTTTCCTGTTGACCTTTAAAGCTGTTACTTACTCACTGGTCAAATTTAGGGGTTGATAAATATTTCAGTCACTATGATATGGCCTCTTACTTTAAGAATTTTTGTAAAGCTACATATCTATCTGAGACCCTGCTTCTTTGTCCTGGATCTGCTGCATGCCAGCTGACAGCCTTCATGGAGCAGTGCAGGATGACGTGGGGGGTGCCATTCCCAGGCCTAAAACGTGGAAGTTTACATAGTGCTTTTTTAGAGCAATAGAGGTTCTTTCTGTTATCACTTCCACATGTAACATGCAAGTGCTTCACATGCTGTAAAACAAACAACTGTGATGGCATGTTGACACTCAGCAGATGGCAGGGCTTCCCTTGTGGCTCCCTTGAACACAATGAAACAACTTCTATTAAGTGAATGTTTTCAATTCCATTTTTTATTTGTGAAATGTGTGACTCCTGAACACCTGTATAACAATCTGTTCTTGTATCCATAGTGTTCTCTTTTCAGGTAGTAAGAAATCATACCAGGTAAATAATAATATAGCGAAAGTTGGATCCACAGCTTATAGAGGCTTTGACTAGTATTACTTATAGCTTTCCCTCAAAACAAATTTAGGAAGTTTTTTGTTTCATGTTTGCATTTTGGGTCACACTTGGCAATGATCAGGGGTTTCTCCTGGCTCTGCACTCAGGAGTTACTCCTGACAGTGCTCATAGGACCATATGGGATGCCAAGGATCAAACCCTGGTTGACCGCGCGCTGTACTATTGCTCCAGTTCCCCCTCCCCAATTTTTATTTTGAAAATTTAGGAAGTGTGCCACAATCCTTATAAAATGTAACCAAATGAATGATTTGGGTTTTCTGGAGTATTTCTTATGGAAATTCCAGAATTAAGAGTCATGGTGGAAATAATATTGTTGGGGGAAACTGGAGGATTACCTTATTTTGCCAGCAGAAGTAATATCTTTTTGTGTTTTTAATTTTTTTTTTTTAGATCTGTGTTAGGCACTCTTGTAAAAAACTTTATATGCTATTTATTAAGTGGGAAGAAACTTTAGTTTGGCCTCAGTAACCTTTGTTATAAGGTGAGAGAGAGCAGTCAGCGTTTAGTTTAGCATTGACTACATTTTAAATTCATCCTTGTGTTAGACTGTGCTAATGTGGTAACTGCTACTGGAGTTCTTCGTTTTGAATGAACTTACTCATGAAATGTTCAGTAATGCTTAATAACAGCTAAGTAATTTGGATCTAGTTCTCCCATTGAAGACAACTAAAAGCTCTAAGGGTGACTGAGAAGCTGAGCTGGGCATTAGGGTGAACAGAAGTTGAACTTGGGGCCCTCTGTGAATTCTGGTGTATTCTCCTTTACTTTGAATTTTACTACTTCACTTTGAATAAAGGCTTAACTGGAAGCATAGGAGCCCTCACACTGTTTGAATCCTGGATTCCTGTCAGGAATCCTTTAGGGTTTAAAAAAATTGATTGAGAGTCTGTGGTTTACAATACTGTTAATAATGATTTCTTAGGCACAGAATTCCAGCACCACAGTTGTTTATCTACCTCCCTTTTCCCCATTTCCCCCAAACCACTTTGCTCTTCATTTTCAACCCCTCTTCCCCCCCACCAACACGATTTGTGGATTAGTTATCCCATTATGTTGTACATCAGGAATGAGGCAGCCCTAAAGGAAGAATTTAGCTATTAGGGCTTCTAGGGCCTTTGGAAAAAAACAAAACACAAAGCTTTGGGGAAAAAAGCAAAAACAAAAAAATGAAACAACAATGCAAATTCTCTGCAGAATATAATGACATTCAGAGTTCAAATTATTTCTATAAATATTTTTTTTCAAATAAAACATCTAGCAATAATGAGAGATGGCCAGGAATATTAGTAGATTGTATAGTCATTTGAAGACTCGAAAGACTAGGAAGAGGAAGGTAACAGGTAAGAGAACATTTCTTTAAGTTTCACTTATTAGGTTCTGAACAAGATGCCAGTTAACATATTCACCTGTTCTCAGTGGAAATGGTTAAAAAGACACGGATTCTGTCATCTTACTAGCTACCTTCTTGTTATAATAAAATATTTCCTTCACTGTCACTGTCACTGTCTTCCCTTTCATCATCAATTTGCTTGAGCGGGCCCCAGTAACATCTCCATATGTCCTGTCTCAGGCTAGTAGAGCCCAAGGCATCTGCTTGCTCCAGGAACATAAAGAGCCTCAATCCATTCCGAATGAGGTCTATAATTGTTACTGGTGTCTGGCATATCAAATACAACACGGGTAGCTTGCCAGGCTCTGCCGTGCAGGTAGCATACTCTTGTAGTCATCTCTAAGTCCAGCATTTATTTATTTATTTATTTATTTATTTTTTATTATACCACAGTGAAACATACAATTACAAAGGTGATCATAATTGGTTCTTGGTATTACAGTATACCAGCACCCATCCCTCCACCAGTGCCCCATTTCCCACCAATGTACCCCACCCCCCCCCCCCCCCCCCCCTGCCTAATAGCGGTACCTGTTTCCTCTTTTCTCTCTTCTCTCTCTCTGTCTCTGCATCTCTCTCCTCTTATTTATTACATTGTGGCTAGCCCTGAGGTACAGCTTTATTGATGAACCAGCGCAGCCGCTTGCAGCGCGGAGCTGGGGTGTGATAGGCTGGTCTGCTGGGTGGAGTTCTGACGACAGAGAAGTCTGGATGTGGAAAATGGAGGCCCTCATGGAGTGGGGGGGGTATTCTGGCTTGTTGCAAGGCTCTGCTGGGGTGGCGGGCCAGGGCTAGAACCCGCCATCCCTCCTGGGTACCTCGTGAGCGGCTGGGCACAGGGAGAGCAAGTAGCAGCTCTGCCCCATGTCTGTCTCTCCCTGGATTACTTTGCTGTATATAAGGGGACTGACTTGAGGCCCTTTTGGCTTTTGGCCTTTTGGCTTTTGGATTTTGGCTCCTCGGCCTTTTGCTTTTGGCTTTTGGCTCTTGGCTTTTTTGCTCTTTGGCCTTTTGCTCCTTTTTCTGAGTAGGACTCATCTCGGGTGAGATCCTCTCTCTTTGGTGGGAGACTTAGGCTCTTTTGTATGGTCTAAGTTAGGACCAGAGCTTAGTCTTTGTTATGTTTGAGACTAATTTCCTTAGTCTTTGTTATGTTTGAGTCTCTATTGAAAAAAAGATCTTTCATTTCCAACTCTTGAGTCTGACATCCTCAGTATAGTATAACATCCCCCTCCTTGTTTATTTTTTATTATAAATTTAAGACTTTTTGAGATAATTTTCTTCTGAATTTCCTCTCTCTACCATTTTGAAGTTGAAATCATATTAATAACAAAATTAGGTACAGTGCTTGAAGAAACATCTCTCTCATTCCTTTTCTCTTCTCCATCCCTTGCTACCTCCCATTCGTTTCTGTTCTCTATTTCCTGCCCCCTGTGCCACTATGCTACTGCTTAGGTCCCCAAACTCTCTGAATTTTAGTGTTTTTTAAAATTCATTAATTAATTTTACTTTGGAGGACTCTCAAATAATGTTCAGGAGGCCTGGGTATCCCTCCTGGCAATTCTTGAATAACTGGGTCAGCATCCAGCATTGCTGAGTCCTATTTGGTCCTCCCTGCCAGTACTGAGGGGCCTTTAGAACTGCGTCCTGTGACGCTCAGGGGACATTATGGTGCGAGGGAACTAGGGTTGACTGCATGTAAGGTATGCCCCTGGACTACTGTTCTGTCTCTCCAGTCCATCTAAATTTTTTGTTTTGGGAAAATTTCAAATAATGAGAAAAGAAAGCAATAATAGCCCATATTGTTTATACACCTTTATAACATCTTAACAGATTTGCTTTACTGGTCCTTATGGGTATATGTTAATGTTATTTTTTACTGACACAGTAGGTTTTGTACATTATTCCCCTTTACTCTACTAAAATCTGCCACTTTAAGAGTGAGAATGTTCTGTTACATAACCATAGTACAGTGATTGAACTCAGGAAATTTAATATTGACATCTTATCCAGTATGTGTTCTAATTTAGTTGTCTCAGTAATTACACTTAGGGGATTTATTTTTCTGGTACAGGTTTCTATTCAGATCACATATGAATCTTTCCTGTTTTCTTAGTGTGTTTAATATGAAAAAGTATCATTTTTTCTTTCTATGGACATTAATATTTTTGAAAAATCCAGGTAGGATTAAGGCACCTTTACTTCCAAAGTTAATCATAGTTGAGCTTTAGGTAAGCCTGAAACAAATGAATTCACCAATCCTGCCACCTGTGTCCACCTCCCTCCATCAGTGCCCCCAGATTCCCTTCCACCCTGTTCTTCCTCCATCTTGCCTTCAAGCAGTTTATATCCATCCATTTATGATTCACAGTATGTATACATAAAAGGTGTATACACTCAGATACAGTTTTCTTAAACCAGTTGAGAATAAATTGCAAAACTGATTTATAGCTCTGTACCTCAGAATTTTTCAATATGTAGTTCTTAAAACTATGACATTATAATACATCACTACAGTATAATTATTAGAAATTATAAGTTGGTACTCAACACCAACATCTGATCTACAAATTATATTATTATTTTCACAGTTACCTCATAATGCTGTCTTCCCGTTCATCTTCGATTTGCTCGAGCGGGCACCAGTAACATCTCCATATGACCTGTCTCATGCAAGTAGAGCCCAAGGGAACCTGCTTGCTCCAGGAACATAAAGAGCCTCAAACCATTCCATCAGGTCATGGGAATGAGGTCTATAATTGTTACTGGTATCTGGCATATCAAATACGACACGGGTAGCTTGCCAGGCTCTGCCGTGAGGGAAGCATACTCTTGTAGTATGCTTGTAGTATACTCTTGTAGTACTACTACCTCATAATATGCTTTAGAACAAAAAATCATACGTTACATTGTATTTGCATATAAGGTTTATCTAGTCTCTTTTAGTACAACATATTGCTCTGTTGCTCTTTGTCTTTTATGGCCTGGATGATTTTTGAAAAGTACAGGGAAGTTATTTCTTAGAGCAACTTTTTAATTTGGGGTTATCAAGTGTTTTGTCCTACTCAGTTTATATACTTTAGGGCAGAACTAGAGAAGTAATATTGTCTTTTCTGTACATATTATCAAGAGATGCATGACTCTGATTTTTACTATGACTGAAGTGGTTAACTGTTACTTGGTTTAGGTGGCATCTGTAAAATTTGTGTCTCATAAGTTATTATTTTTTCTATGAAATTCATAAGATCTTATGAGAAGATATTTTGAGATTATGTAAATGCAAGTTTCTCTTTAAATTTGAACCTAGGAATTTTGATATTAATAGGTGATTCCTGTTTTAATCTACCCTTGCTGTAACGGTTTGCCAAGTGTGATTTTTCTAATTAGGTTCTGTTTTTTATTTTATATATAAATATTGTATCTGATATGCCAAATACGAGTAACAATTATAGACCTCATTCCCATGACCTGATGGAATGGTTTGAGCCTCTTTATGTTCCTGGGGCAGACAGGTGCCCTTGGGTTCTACTAACATGAGACAGGACATATGGAGATGTTACTGGTGCCCGCTCGAGCAAATCGAGGATGAACAGGAAGACAGTGATACAGTGACAGTGATAAATATCCCAAGTTTAGCTTCATATTTCTCCCATAGTCTGCTGTATTTGTGCAACACCTGTTTACCACAAATAATTTTTATAACCAATACTTTGTATAATAGCAGGACGATGCACACCCTCTTATTTTCAGTTGAGGCTAGAAACAACACCTGATATACTAAATATTTCTGGCAGACTAACATGCTTTCTCACCAGAATTACTCTCCTTTAGTGAGGTAATCTTAGTTGTTTTTGTAGAGAATCTATTTGCTATTGCTGTTTCTTTGAAGCATGTTGAATACTCTAGCACTGTTGTTTTGACAAAGTATTAGCTGGTGCAGTATAAACACAATTATCTTATCATTAACATGACAGTTTGACACTCCCTAGTCTGTTCAGGTTGCTGTATTAATGAATAAGAACCTGCAACTATATAAAACAGATTTCCACAGATCAACAAAGAGATACCTTCATAGTTTTATTATATGTTGATGGAATAGAATCAAGTGGACAAAACCAAATAATATGTGTTTAGATTTTAAAATCAAGATTGGGAAGCATGTTTAATTTTATCTAAGAGAACGCCTAAGTTTATACGTTTAGTCTGTAATTGAAAAAGATATTTCACATGGAGATTGTTTTATTTCTGTTATTTCTATTTCAGTTCAGGTCTGTGTAACATGTATTTATTGAGTAGCCTGCCTGGGCCTGTGCAATAGTGTGAAAAGAAGATTTGATAGATATTTATGATGTCTTTTTCATGACTGGTAATAATTTTACTTTAGTTATCATCAAAGTTTCTTTTATTTCTTATTTTTTTTTGTTTTCAACTTTTATTGCACTCAGGAATTGCTCCTGGTAGTGCTTGGGGGATCATATGGGATGATGCGGATCAAACCCAAGTCAACCATGTGCAAGGAAAATGCCCTACCCACTGTAGTATTCCTCCAGCCCCCTCATCAGAGTTTCTAAACATACCATAAAAGCCAAAAATTAAATGTTTCATTGGTCTTCACATACAATGAAAATATTTTTTTAAACCTTTAACAGATCTCAGAGATGCCATTCATTTATATACTTTTTACTTTAAAAGTTTCAACAACTGGGGCAGAGAGATTACTCAGAGCTTAATAAATAAAATAAGTAACACATAAAGTCCAGTTTGCACATAACAACTCTTTAAAAAATGCATGACTTTAGCAATACCATTCCGAAATATATGTTGTAATAAGCAATTAAATTAGTGCCTGCTAATGGAGCAGGCAGGTGGAGGATGGGAAATGAGGGTCTTTGGTAGTTTTAAGTGCACATTGGTGGTGGACTGGTGTTGGAATATTTAATACTTGAAACAACTGTACTGTGAGCAGAATGATGGTATTTAAATAAAGTTAAACAAAAAACTAAAATGAGAGCCAGAGAGATATACAGTGGATGACATGCTTGCCTTGCATGTGGCTGACTGGGTTCAGTCCCTGGCATCCTGTTCGGTCTCCTGTATTCACTGTCATGTCTGTCTTTTTATATCCTGTTAGCTCCCCATGGTCTATTCTTTAGGTTTTCATGCTTTGTGCATGCTTGTTCTTGCTAGCAAATCATTACTTTCTTCAAATAATGTATGTGTGGGAGTTTTCTTGCTAAGAGATCATTCTGTGCTCTTTGCTAGGTTAATCTAAACACCCTAGGATCACTTTGAAAACTTGTTCCTTAATTTCCCTTTTCTATTCCTTTCACTTGGCACTTTGTGGACACGATAGAATAGTCAAGGAAGACTATGCTGTCATCCTACTTTTTATAATTTATTATATGATTAGCATTAATGTTCTACGCAATGTTTTGAAGATAAGTTTACAGCTCTTTCTTTCTTATCATGCTCCTCTGTTATCCTCCCAGTCACCTTGTCGCATGTAAACCTTCAAGCAACTGTTTTGTACCCAGTTGAGAACAGATGCGTTTGTTGTATTGATCTTCCTGTCTGAAGTTATTCAAAAGTCAGCCTTTAAATCATATAGTTCTTATGCCTCAAACAGTCTTCATCAACTATCAATGGAATTTGTACTGCTAATTGCATGTATGAATGCAACTACAGATAATTCTGGATGCAGCATGACTTCTATGAAAATGAATTCTATTAACGTCATTTTTAGAATCCATTTAATTTTTCATACAAAATGTCTTTTAAAATGTTAGCTGTTGCATGAACATCTTGTAATTGTTAAAAAATAATAAAAAATAATAAAATAAAATCTCAGATGACTATGCAGTAGGGTTATTAGTAAAGAGGAATGAAGAGACAGACATTCTAGAAGTAAGTTACAGACACTGGTGGTGGGTATTGGGCACTTTGGGGAGGCAGGGCGTAGGCAATAACTTTGTACATCAAATCATAACTCTTAAAACAATATTTAATGTTATCAAACCATTTTACCTGAATTATATAATAAAATAAAATTTTTAATTCAATATGCCAAGTAAATTAAAAAAAGTTCAATAAATATAATTTATTTCCTTTGAATCTGTTAATGTCAAAGGAAATAATGATTTACTATTCCAAAAAAAGTTAGCTGTTGTAATGAACAAAAGAAGAGATATTGAGAAAGAGAGAGAGAGAGAGAGAGAGAGAGAGAGGGGAGGGTAATAGATACTTTCACTAGGCATAGAATGGTCTCAGGACTGGAGAGTATAAAGTAAAATACTATGAACCAGTTTTTTAAAATTTTTTTTCCAAGTGCTCACTTTTGAGTTTCTTTAATCATCCTTGTGGTTTCCATCTTCATCTTTTTCCCCTTTATTTAAACACTTTTTCCCATTTATCTGTGATTTACAAAGTACAGTTTTTCACAGTACAGTTGTTACAAGCATTCATGATTCAACACCAGTCCCACCACTGGTGTGCCCCAACTGCCACCAAAGACCCTTGTTTACCACCCCCATACCCATGCCTGCTCCCTTAGCTGACATTAATTATATTGATTATTGCAACATATCTTGGAATGGTATTGATAAAATCACAACTTTTTCTGGGTTGTTATCTGTGAATTTGGACCATCTGTGTTCTTGCTTTCACTTACTGAATTTAAAGAACATAGTGGGTTTCTATTACTTAACCCCCAAACCCACCACTACTGCAACAATGGACAACAATTATCTCAAAATTTTGCAACCACTATTTGAGCCTTTTCTAAGCATACACTGAATAATCTACTTTATATTGCTTGTTAGAGCTAATTTGCTAAATATGGATGAGAAATATATTCTTAGGACTAACTTAATGAGGATTATTAAATCTCACAATGGGCCCATTGGGTCATTGAGCTCTTGTGTAAGGAATTACTAATATGTTCTTACGGAATAGATATTGTGACTACGTATTGTTATTGGGTGCCTATAAAACCAGTTTAATTTGAATTTTAAATATGTTATCTGTCTTTAACGAGTTTTATAGTTTTATTCCAACATAATTTTCTCCCTGAATTTAGGTTATCTTTTTGTTCATGGGAATGGCAAATATTTATTGAAGAACTGTGATGTGCTGAGTGCCTTAAGCACTCTTCTTGACACTATTCAATAGCAGCTCTGCAATGTAGACTATTATCATCAAGATGGAAAGATCAGGAAGCTTGCCCTTGGTCACACAGCTGGTAAATGGCAGATGTTGGGCTTCACAACCAAATCTCTTTGGCTTCAGAGACTACTTCATACTTACCTGTTAGAACTGCAAAGAGTGGATGATGACAGTAATGACATAGTAGATCCACCATGTATTATTCTAGACTGATTTGCCCATATGTTACATTTGGGCAAGTCTCAGAACCAGGTGTTCTTCTAAACGTTGTTGTCTGAAAGCTTAGGGATGGACAGAATGACATTGGCCTGTCAGCCACTCTCCTGACAAGTGAGTCTCTGAAAATGAGACTCAAATGCTTCAGAGTAGTTATTCCCTTAGTGATCTCAGTACCTCAGACGGGTACATGCATGTGATTTCATGAGCTAAGTATTGGGCTAGTTTGTGACTCTATCCTGGGTGTGATGGTATTGCCCCTGTCTATGATAAGACTGATCTTTTTATCCATAAGGAGCTGGAGCTTTGAAAACAATCTTCATCCCTTAGGACCAGAAGGCGTCACTTACTGGTAAAGCTCAATTTTCACCCCAAAGCTGAGACTTATACAAGCATACAAGCTTCTCAGCTACTTTACCAGTATTTCTTGTGTTTCCGCTTCCCTGTCTTCTCAGACCGTCTTCTGAAAGTGAGAAGTTTTCTCATCACTGAGTTCCATGCCTGAGTCTGGTCTCCTGAGCAGTGTCCTGGCCTTAATAGCTGGGTATGACTACTACTCCCTTCATTCCCATCACAACTAATAATTCCCAAAGGGCTGAACTTTCTTCTATCCTCAGATAGAGACAGAGGGAAAAAGCATTGTTTACATTTAGAAAGCAATTGCAAGTACAGAAGATTCGTGAGTTGATATTGGTACTCCTAGACTAACATCATTAAATAATTACTTCCTATTGACTTTGTGTAATCGCCCAGCTAGCCAAAAAATAAGCCATGTTTCTCTGTCACATCTTTATTTTCCTACAATATTTAGAACTGAGAAACTTTCTTAGAGCAAACTTAACCTACATTCTTTAGCTGAGCATTCATAGTTCTATACTGTGCCCATATATATATATATATATGTATATGTATCTATATATATATATATATATATATATATTTCTCTGTAAGCAGAATTATCGCTAATTTATCTTTTGTTTTGGGCCACACCTGGTGAAGCTCAGGGGTTGCTTCTCAGTCTGCACTCAGGATTACTTCTGGCAGTACTTGGGAGACTATGAGATAATAAGGCATTACTCCTGGCTTTGCAGTCAGAAATTTCTCCTGGCAGTGCTTCTGGGATCATATGAGACGCCACAGATTAAACAAGGCTAGCCACATGCAAGGCAAGAGCTCTACCCACTGTACTGTCTCTTTAGCCCCATCACTGACTTACACAGGTATGAGAGCATAAACTTTGGAGTCAGTTCTTTATTAAAGATTCATGAATTTGCCTTTGGGTCCACTGTTTAACTCCTAGTCAGCTTCTGTATTTTTAAAATGGAGGCAATATCATTCATCCAACTCACAGGATAGTCAGTGGAAAATGCACCCCACATTTGACTGGCACGTGCCTCCTTACTTTGCTTTCTTCAAGAAGGTAGCTGCCCCCAAATGCGTCCTTCATGTCTGATGCTAGCCAGCAGGAAGGAAATGAAGCACAGGTAAGGACTCTCCTCCCTTGAAGAACACTTTAAATTGCACATACGATTTCCACTTTTACCTTGGTATGACCAAGCTGCCTAGTTCCAAGGGAAAGTAGGGAGCTAGTCTTTATTTTTGGTTCTCATTTATGTATTGACTGACATTTGGATATTCTGTTTCTGAGAAAGAAGAGAGGAGCATTGTAGTTGGGTGTTCCCAAGGAATGGGACCATAAGACAAGGTTGTGCTTGCTGGATGTTTATTAAGGAGCGAACTGTAGATCAATAGAGATGAAAGGGAAAACAAAAGTTAAGCTACAAGTGTCCATTCAATGACCACCTCAGTTGGTTTCCATAGGGTCTCTGGAGCTGAACTAGCAGGATTTTATATTTTATATTGATCAGTCACTAGGTATATACTGACTTGGGAATATGTGTGACCATGGGCAAAGCAACTTTTGGCAAATAAAGACTGAAGACACTGAGAGAGGCATGATGACACGAGAAAAAATTGGGCTAGTAAGTCCTTCATGAAGAGATATTCCAGGTGACTCATCTTGATGTCATACAGGAAGAACTAGCATATCTGTTAAGTTATATCACAGAATGCTATGAGGGTCAAATAAAGGAAAATAGAGGGCTTTTACAGAGTACATCTTTTGCTTAGTATCCAGTCTTCGCGGCAGTATTAGCATTTCCTAGTTATTTTAACAGGATGTTTTTCTCCTAGAGTATCTTCTGGTACTAAAGAAAATTGTATTATATCACCATGAGATAAAGTCCTCATATAATAAGTCATATTAGGAAAGATGATGTTGGCATTGATTTTGATATCAATTTTTTTTCAGAATGTACATACAAGAAAGGGTTTTCTTTAAGGTTCTATGTTATTGAAATGTAATATCCATATTTAATTCTGTTAATAATTTGTCACATAGAAATTTCCTAAAACTAAGGTACTTATTTGGACAGTTCTAAGGACACACTCTATGAGAGGCCAGTTCACCCCAACATTTCTTACCTGTCTTTCTACAATGGTCTAACGTGGTACTTGTTTCCCACTATACCTCCTCTCTAGAGCAGCCGGAGTGATCCTTTAGTGCTCTTATCATTTCTTTTATTTTCAGCTCTCCGATTACTTCCCAGTATATTTACAGTGAAATTCCTTGCCAGAAATATGCTTTGCCAGACCCTGTATACTTTGACCATTAGCCATCTCTCTGACCTCATTTCTCTCCAGCCTGACTGATCTCCTTGTTATTATCAGACATTCTAGTAAGTTTTGAGTCAAGACTTTTGCCTGAAATGTCTTTTCCTGAGGTGAGTGGTAAGCTGTAACCCTTACTTTATTCAGATAGCAGAGTGCTGTTGCTTCCCAAAGGCCTTTCCTGGCACACGCTCTTTCTTTTCACCCCAGTCTATTTAAAAATCTTATTCGATATCAGAGCGCTGTGATAAACAGAGCAGTTTTTAGCTGGGTTTCAGGTATACTATGTCCAAACACCAATCCCAGACCCAGTGCCATCTTCCCTCTGCCAGTATTCCCATTACCTGTTATTCTTCCATATACAGCAGATAAATAAATGATTCAGAATTTGTCTGGCTTGCTCACTTAACATGATACCTTCCAGTTCCATCCAAGCTGTGGCAAGATGCATCATTGCTTGTGGCTGCATAGTATTCCACTTTGCATATATACCACACTTTCATTATTCATACGTATGTTGTTGGACACTCAGCTTGATTCCATATCCCAGCTGTTGTGCTGAGTGCTGCAATAAATAGTGGTGTGCGTATGTCCTTTTGAATGAATATCTTTGTGTCCTGGGGGCAGGTACTAAGATGTGGGTTTGCTGTGTAATTTGGTAGCTCTGTTTTTACCTCTTTTTCAAAAGGAGTTGAAATTTCTACTAATAGTGGATGACAGCTCCTTTTTCACCACATCCTTACCAACATAAACTGCTTCCAGTTTTTTGTTGTGTGCCATACATGCTTGTGTCAGATGATATCTTATTGTCATCTTGACTTGCATTTCCCTGATGTGATAATAAGTGATGATGATATTTGTCATGTGTCTATTGGCTATCCATCTGTCTTCTTCTGTGAAATATCTTTTTTATTTCCTCTCCCCATTTTTAAATAGGATGTGTGGATTTTTTTATGTTGCTGTTGATCTTTGGAGTACTTTTTATATATCTTGGATATTAATCCTTATCTGCAAAATTTGTTTTTTTTGCCACACCCAGCAGTGCTCAGGGCTTATTCCTGGCTCTGTGCTCAGGGATCACTCCTTGTGGGTCTCAGGGGACCATAGAGGGTACATTGAATCAACCCAGGTTGGCTGCATCCAAGACAAGAGTCCTCCCCACTCTGCTATCTGTCCTTCTATGAATTTTTATAGCAGTAATTGCTTAAATTGTATGCTTATTTTTTTCTTTTCTCCCTCAACTAGACTGTAGGATCTCAGGTGCAGAAGCATTCAGTGTTTTTCTCTTTTTTTATCTCCAGAAGAGTCAGTAGGCAGGCACTCATGCAAGGCAAGTGCCCTACCCTCTGTACTATTGCTCTGGCTTCCGTCATTCTTAATAGTTCATTTTTTCATTGGTTTTAATGAAGTATGACAAAAATTTGATCTACTTTTATTGTTATTAATTATTATTATCATTATTATTAGTTTGGAGACCACCTGGCAGTGTTCAGAGCTTACTCCTGGATCAGTGCTTGGAGCACTATATGGTGCTGGGGATCAGAACCAGGTTCAGCTGCTTGTAAGGCAAGCACCTTAACCCATGAACTGTTTCTCCAGACCTTTCCTTTAAGTTTTAAACCATATTTGGTGTGGGTAGTGAAATATACTTCCTGTCGTAGCTGCTTTTTTTTCACTACTTCACTGAGTCCTTTTATTATACCACAGGTTTTTAAAGTGTAGCTGTACTATGCACACAGCTTTGCTATCCACCTTGCTTAGACCTGGAGTTAGCACAGACTCTAGTCTAATTCTCTTTGATTCTCTTGCACACATAAAAGGGAAATCTCCCAGTCTTGAACATGCTCTATTTGGTGCATATCATGGCGACAATGTCTTTGCTGTTGGCTAATGAGTGTCTTTGGGGAGGTTGTGATAGCAGTGATAATGAGGAGCTTATTATTGATCCAGCTGTTCTGCAGGAGGTAATTAAATGGCATATCCTAGTGCCATCAGCACTATTCATGCTTCTTTTATTTGTTTGACCCTGAGTGTGGGCTTTAAGGCCCATATTTAGATTTTAGTGATTTTGCTTTGGGTTTCATGTAAATTTGTCATCTGTAATCTAGACATATCTCCAAAGATTTAGTCTGCTCTTATCACCCTTTTCAGTATTTAGTATTTAGCAAAACAAAGACTCTCTTGTTATCTGGACAGTGCAACAAGAACTCTGGCAACCAGAAGCATAATAATTATTTGTTGCATCCTTAAGGGGGCTCATTTAGGTTCTGTTTGTGATAATTGGCCTCTTGGGAGAGAGGAGTCATGAGTTGCATCTAGCGC
Organism: Cryptotis parvus; assembly: GCA_021461705.1. NCBI lineage: Eukaryota > Metazoa > Chordata > Mammalia > Eulipotyphla > Soricidae > Cryptotis > Cryptotis parvus. Next base: position 6,867 of record JAJIBD010034631.1, on the reverse strand, counting down.
AGGAATCCTTTCCTCACCTGCCCCTGATGAACATCTCAGTGAGCCAAGCCAGAGGCGGAGCCTTTCCATGCCTGGATGTTCTACCTTGGGAACAAGTGTTAGAGTAGTGATGTATGCTTGAAAGTGACCCACATTTTCTTTGGTAAATAAACTATTGTTATAACTCAACAATGAGTTATTTGATAGGATTATTTATATGGCAGATTCTGTTGTCTTCAAATATGACTACTGAAATTTATCTATTTAAATAAAATTATGGGGAAATATTTACATGTGAACAAACCCTCATGTTTTTTTTTAAATTTTAAGTTGTAGAAAGTTGAAGAAAAGAGATCAAAATGTAATTTAATTGTACTATTGAGCCCTCTTGACCTCTAAAATAGAGTTTTTTTTTCAGTTTGAGAATTATAGATTCATGGGAAATTACTAAACAATATACTTGGACGTCCCCTTACCTTGGACTCTTTGTCTCAGTGGTTGCATCTAGCATAACTATAGTACACAGAGTTCGCCTCGCTTTCTCCCATTTTACATGCACTGATTTGTGCGTGTTTTGAGGAATGTGTGCCTGTATTTCTTTTATTTTTCTTTTTGGCCTTTTTGGCCATACCTGGCGATGCTCAGGGGTTACTCCTGACTCTTTATTCAGGAATTACTCATGGTGGTGTGCAGGGGACCATATGGGATGCCGGGAATTAAACCTGGGTCTGATGGATACTGCCTGTTAACAGATACATAGGGACTTCTGGCAACTGTCTCCCAATAGAGTTATTATGTAGAATTCCCTAGTGAGACTGTTAATCAAGCTGCAGGTACCCAGACAAGGCTATCCTAGGTCATTTCCTTGTTGGCTATAACTAGCCCAAGATGGAGTCTAATGGATGATGCTTAAAGTTAGGTGGAAAACAGGTTTTTCTTGTTCTTCTGTCTGACATGTCCTTGCCATCATGGGCTAGTCCAGAAGACTGCATTAGCAACTGTAATGCGTTCTTTTGTTCATCTCATCTTACCTAGATAGCACCCCCTGCAGGTTTTTGGTTCCTGGTTGTCTCCTTCCTATTATTCCTAAGTCCTATGTAAAGAATGTGAACTGTCTTTGTAATGTAAACCATGAGCTGTATTGCCCTTTGAGACTATTGGATAAGAGAGTTGGGTTCCTTGTGGAGGTGGTCAGTCAGCTCAAGTGAGTCAGCTCAAGTGAGTCAGCTCAGGTCAGTGAGCTCAGGTCAGTCAGCTCAAGTGAGTCAGCTAAAGTCAGTTAACTGTGGTTAGTCAGCTGCCAAGATGAGAGCTGCTGCCCCTCCGGCTGGTGATCATTAAAAATATTAATGGATATGTATCATGTTCCTGGTGTCTCATCTCTGCGCCTCCGACCCGACAGGACAATTCTGCTTCAGATGGATTTCTCACATCTTCCAGAAAGGCAATGGAGAATATTATCCATGACGTCTACTTAGATCTCTTTGATAGCCACTTCTACCTGCTCACATACCAAATTCCACAGGATGGATATGTCGTTCCCAACATTCTCCCTTCTGAAATCTGACATGCCATTTCGTTGGTAAAGAAGCAAACTGCACCCGGCCCAGGCAAAGTCAGACCCAAACACTTGAAGAATCTGTCGTCAGTACTCATCAAAACACTGGTTTGGCTCTTCACACACTACCTGTCTGAATGCAAGGTGCCCTCCCAATGGAAAACGGAGCAGGACAGTTCTACTGTTCAAGAAGGGAGACATTCACAACAGTGGCAACGGTCGCCCCATCTGCCTGTTGTCAGTCATGTACAAGCTGTTCACTCAAGTCATCCTGAACAGGATTGGCAGAACATTAGATGAAGGAAAACTATGCGAGCAAGCTGGCTTCCGAAAAGAATTCAGCACAACCGACCATATCCACACGGTAACCATGCTCATTGAGGTTTGTAGGGAGTTCAAGATGTTGCTCTTTCTAACGTTCATTGATTTAAAGAAAGCCTTGATTCTGTGGAGACTGAATCGGTCATCAAAGCCCTAGCCAAACAGGGTGTTCAAACCCAATACATCAAGATCCTTTGTGAGCTGTATTACAGATTCATCACCAGGATCTCACCATTCTACAAGGGAGTGATCATCTATGTAAAAAGAGGGGTTCAACAGGATGATACCATTTCACTGAAACTCTGCAGTGCCACCCTCGAGAACGCCATGCGACAATTAGAATGGGAAGGAATGGGAGTGAAGATAGACAGTCAGCAACTACACCATTTCCACTTCGCTGATGATATCATTCTCGTAACACCAAACATTAGCCAAGTGGCACAAATGCTGGCTGACTTCGACCGTGAATGTGGAAAGATAGACAGAACAAACATCTCTGAATGCAGCAGTTATGTGTACCTAGGTTGAGAACTGAACATGATGAATGACTTAAAAACCCAAGCTGTGCAAGAGGAAGAAAGCAGCGTGGAATGCCTTCAAGCACATTGAAGAAATAGCTAAAAAGGACAAAGAACCTCCAGTTCTGGGGCACATCTCTTCGACTCCACTGTTGTTCCTATATTAACATATGCCTAGAGACCTGGGCCCTACAAAAGCAGGATGAGAACACTATGCGCATCTCCCAAAGAGGAATCAAAAGAGCTACGCTTGGAATGTCACACCTCACTCAAGTAAGAGAAGGAATCCAGAATTCTGACCTCTGTTGACGATCGAGAATTAGGGTTGCTGTCTCATTTGCCAAGGTGTCGAAAATCAGATGGGCTGGACATGTAATGTGATTTGGAGATGACCGCTGGACTAAAGCTGTTACCGAATGGATCCCACGGACGTCAAAAGATCAGGTGGTCACTCACCTACAAGATGGTCAGACTTCTTTGTCAAGACCTAAACGAACGGTTTGAGGCTCTTCATATTCCTGCATCAAGTAGATGCCATTGGGCTACACTGGCAAGTGACAGGGACAAATGTAAACATTGTATCACTGTCTTCCCGTTCATCATCAATTTGCTTGAGCGGGCCCCAGTAACATCTCCATATGTCCTGCCTCATTCTTTTTAGAGCCCAAGGGCATCTGCTTGCTCCAGGAACATAAAGAGCCTCAATCCATTCCGAATGAGGTCTATACTTGTTACTGGTATTTGGCATATCAAATACAACACGGGTAGCTTGCCAAACTCTGCCGCGGCAGGTAGCATACTCTTGTAGTCATCTCTAAGTCCAGAATTTATTGATGAACTGTGCAGCCACTTGTAGCCACGTGAGCCGGGCTGTGAAAGGCTAGTCTGCTGGGTGGAGTTCAAGGGGGAAGTCCGGATGTGGAAAATGGAGGTCCTCATGGAGTGGGGGGGTCGTCTGGCTTGTTGTGAAGCTCTGCTGGGTGGCGGGCCAGGGCTAGAACCTACCATCCCCTCCTGGGCACCTCGTGAGCAATTGGGCACAGGGAGAGCAAGTAGCAGCTCTGCCCCATGTCTGTGAGTCTGTAAACATTACTGGTGTGAAAAAGACCAACAAAAGGAGCCCAACCCAGGCAGACAAAAAGGAAATAATAAAACTTAGAGAGGAAATCAATGAGTTGGAAACCAAAAAAAAACAATCTAAAAGATTAATGAAACCAAGAGCTGGTTCTTTGAATAAATAAACAAGATTGACAAACCATTGGCAAGACTTGTAAGGACAGGGAAAGAGAGAACCCAAATAAAACAGAATCAGAAATAAAAATGGTGACATCACAACAGAAACCACAGAAATCCAAAAGATCATCAGAGATTACTTTGAGAGCCTCTATGCCGTGGAAACATGAGAATCTAGAAGAAATGGATCAATTCCTGAAGTTCTATAACCTCCCACAGCTAAAACAAGAAGACCTCCAATACCTGAATAAGCCTATCACCATTGAGGAAATTGAAACAGTAATTAAAAGTCTGCCCAAACACAAAAGCCCAGGTCCAGACAGATTCCCTAGTGAACTCTATCAAACCTTTAAGGAGGACCTACTGCCAGTCCTTTTCAAGCTCTTCAAGAAGAAACAGAAACACTCCCAAACAGCTTCTATGAGGCACATATCACCCTGATACCCAAAGCAGGGAGAGACAACACAAAGAAAGAAAACTACAGACCAATCTTTCTGATGATCACAGATGCTAAGATCTTCAACAAAATACTAGCAAACAGAATCCAAAGACTCATCAAGAGGATTATACATCATGACCAAGTAGGATTCATCCCGGGAATGCAAGGATGGTTCAACATTCACAAGTCAATCAACATAATACATCATATCAATAAAAGAAAAAAATAAAAACCATATGATCCTATCAATAGACGCAGAGAAAGCATTTGACAAGATCCAGCACCCGTTCATGATTAAAGGCCCTCCAGAAAATGGGAATTGAAGGGACTTTCCTCAAGATAGTTACAGCCATCTACCAAAAGCCCACAGCGAGCATCATTCTCAATGGGGAAAAGTTGAAAGCCTTCCCCCTGAGATCAGGGACAAGACAAGGTTGCCTACTCTCACCTCTTTTATTCAACATAGTACTGGAAGTACTTGCCATAGCAGTCAGAGGAAGAAAAGGACATCAAGGGCATCCAGATAGGCAAGGAAGAAGTCAAGCTATCATTATTTGCAGATGACATGATATTATACCTAGAGAACCCTAAACTCTCTACCAAAAAAACTCCTAGAAACAATAGATGCATATAGTAGAGTAGTAGGATACAAAATCAACACCCAAAAGTCGGTGGCTTTCCTATAGCAAATAGCGAAAGAGAAGAAAGGGATATTAAGGAAACGATTCCATTCACAGTTGTGCCACAGAAAATCAAATACCTAGGAATCAACTTACCCAAGTGTGTAAAGGACCTGTACAAAGAAAACTACAAGACACTGCTCCAAGAGATAAAAGAGGACACAGGAAATGGAAACATATTCCCCGCTCATGGATGGGGAAAAATCAACATTGTCAAAATGATACTACTCCCTAGAGCTCTGTACAGATTCAATGCAGTCCCTATAAGGATACCCATGACAGTCTTCAAAGAAATTGACCAAACACTCCTGAAATTTGTATGGAACAATAAACCCCAAAGGATAGCTAAAGCAGTCCTCGGTAAAAAGAAGATTGGAGGTATCACCTTTCCCAACTTCAAATTGTACTACAAGGCAGTAGTAATTAAAACAGCATGGTATTGGAATAAAAACAGACCTGTGGACCTATGGAATAGAATTGAGTATCCTGACACCCAACCTCAAACACATGATCATTTAATCTTTGATAAAAATGCAAAGAGTCCAAAATGGAGTAAGGAAAGCCTCTTCACCAAGTGGTGTTGGGAAAACTGGGCAGCAACATGTAAAAAAGAAACATTACTGGTGCCCGCTCGAGCAAATCAATGAATTACGGGATGTCAAATGATCAAGTATTTATTGTTCATTGTTTTATTAATTAGGTTAATAGTTTTATATTTTATCTAAAAATTGTGTTTAAATAGTCAGTTTCAGATTTACTGTTGAAGGAGAAACATTTGGTTTGTGAGTTACACTCTGAATAGAAAGAGAAAACACTACATATGTGCTTTTTATTTCGCACTATTTATGTTCTTGAGTAAAGTAAGCATCATACCTATGATGTTAGCCTGTGTGCTAGAGACATTGAGGACTGAAGATTTATATATTTATTTATTTATATATTTTTATTTTTAAATGCTTTATTATACCACCATGAGATATACAATTACAAAGATGTTCATGTCCTTGTTTCAGTCATACATTGTTTCAGCACCAACCCCTCCACCAGTGCCCTTTTCCCACCACCAATGTCCCTGATTCCCTCCCGCTTTCCCTAGTCTGCCTCTATGGAAAGTCCTTTTATCTCTTTTCTCTCTCTCCTCCTCTCTCTCTCTCTCTTCCTTCTCTTACACTGTGGATTGCAATACATACATTTAGAGGTTATCATGTGTATCTTTTTGCTTGTATTCAATACTCAGTTCTACGCTGGTATTATTACCTACAACAATTGTTAGCACACTGTTCCCTTCTCTGGATGACTAAAGATTTATAAAAAGTATTATATCAGAGGTTCACCTCTCCATTTTTCTTTCTATCTGTGAATTCCTGCCCCTTGGATCTACTGTGAAGTCATTTCTATCCACTAGCTTTGGCTTTCCAATCTGTGAACTCATAAGGGCAGAGGAGATATCAGCGCTGATTTGTGAAATAGTTAAACATCCTATTTGACTTAGAAAATCCCAATAGATCTCTTTAAGGTTTATTGTACCTTTGTTTACAGAGAGCTGTCCTTTAGATGCTTCCCACAAAATCAGACACTAAAATGCAATACAATCTCCCCATAGTCATCCATTATTTACAACAATCTTTTATTAAAAGTTTGGAACTGTGATTTGTAGGAGTAATAAGAGGAAGTATAAATCATAGCAGCAATGGGAAAATACTAGTCTTAAATCCATATATGTCTGTCCATTTTCAGAATCTAATACTTCCCCTTATTTCCATGTGTTGGGCATAATGAAAAATGGATCTTGGATACATTTTGTCCCTTCACTTCTAGCCTACTTTATTAATATCCCTTGGGCTGTTTCTTACAGTATTGGTGCCAGTTCCTCTTTTTAGTAAGTTATTATGCAGATCTTTGGGGATGTCTCAAAATTCTTTATACAAATTTGATATTTAAACCAATATAATTGGGAGCTATGATAAGTATTGTTACACAGCACTATTACTCTCATATAAAGTATGTGTACACAAGTAAAAATAAAACTTAAATTAATACAAAACCTTATGGAGAATGCTTATAGCAGCTGTATTTGTAATTACCATCTGCAAGAAGGTGTTTGGTTAAGAAGGGACACAGACAGAAATGCTATCTCTC
>JAJIBD010034630.1:0-16996 GCA_021461705.1 Cryptotis parvus | reverse complement strand
AGATACAGTTTTCTTAAACCAGTTGAGAATAAAACAACTGATTTATAGCTCTGTACCTCAGAATTTTTTCAATATGGGGTTCTTAAAACTATGACATTATAATACATCACTACAGTATAATTATTAGAAATTATAGTTGGTACCTAACACCAACATCTGATCTACAAATTATATTATTATTTTCTACAGTTACTCTCATAATGTTGTCTTCCTGTTCATCTTCATCTGCCTGAAAGGCACCAGTAACATCTCCATATGACCTGTCTCATGCAAGTAGAGCCTAAGGGAACCTGCTTGCTCCAGGAACATAATACTTCAAACCATTCCATCAGGTCATGGGAACGATGGGTCTATAATTTTTACTGGTATCTGGCATATCAAATACTTGAAACACGGGTAGCTTTAAGCCAGGCTCTACCGTGAGGGGAAGCATACTCTGTAGTATGCTTGTAGTATACTCCTTAGCAGGTACTACTACCTCATGAAATATGTCAGAACAAAAAATCATGCATTGTATTTGCATATAAGGTTTATCTAGTCTCTTTAGTACAAACAGTTATTGCTCTGTTGCTCTTTGTCTTTAGTGCCTGGATGATTTTTAGTACAGGGAAGCATCTCTTTAGAGGGCTTGTTACTTGGGGTTATCAAGCGTTTTGTCCTACCTAGTTTATATACTTCTAGGGCAGAACTAGAGAAGTGCACATGTCTTTTTCTGTACATATTATCAAGAGATGCATGACTCTGATTTTTACTATGACTGAATAGTCAACCTGTTGGCTTAGGTGGCATCTGTAAGATCCCAGATGTTTCTTATGTTATTATTTTTTCTATGAAATCCAGTAGATCTTATGAGAAGATATTTTGAGATTATAAAATGCAAGTTTCTCTTTTAAATTTGAACCTAGGAATTTTGATATTAATAGGGTGATTCCTGTTTTAATCTACCCTTGCTGTAACGGTAAGGCAAGTGTGATTTTTCTAATTAGGTTCTGTTTTTTTATTTTATATATGTTTGTTTGTATCTGATATGCCAATAGATAGTAACAATTATAGACCTCATTCTCATGACCTGATGAAATGGTTTGAGGTTTTATGTTCCAGACAGGTGTCTTTGGGTCTTTACTAACATGAGACAGGAGAGTATGGAGATGTTACTGGTGCCCGCTGAGCAAATCTGAGATTAACAGGGAAGGACAGTATACAGTGACAGTGATAACATCCCAAGTTTAGCTTCATATTTCTCCCATAGTCTGCTGTATTTGTGCAACACCTAAGCTTTCTACAGTAATTTTATTAACCAATACTTCGTATAATAGCAGGACGATGCACACCCTCTTATTTTCAGTTGAGGCTAGAAACAACACCTGATATACTAAATATTTCTGGCAGACTAACATGCTTCTCACCAGAATTATCTTTAGTGAGGTAATCTAGCTATTTACGTAGAGAATCTATTTGCTATTGCTTTGAAGCATGTTGAATACTCTAGCACTGTTGTTTTGACAAAGTATTAGCTGGTGCAGTATAAACATAATTATCTTATCATTAACATGACAGTTGTACACTCCCTAATACTGTTCAGGCGAAGTATTAATGAATAAACCTGCAACTATATAAAACAGATTTGCAGATCAAACACAAAGAGATACCTTCATAGTTTTATTATATGTTGATAGATTAATCGTGGACAAACCAAAATAATATGTGTTTAGATTTTAAAATCAAGATTGGGAAGCATGTTTAATTCATCTAAGAGAACGCCTAAGTTTATACGTTTAGTCTGTAATTGAAAAAGATATTTGCCATGGAGATTGTTTTATTTCTGTTATTTCTATTTCTGTGTCTCAGGTCTGTTAATATGTATTTATTGGAGTAGCCTGCCTGGGCCTGTGCACAGTGGAAAAGAAGATTTGATAGATATTTATGATGTCTTTTTCATGACCAGGCCAATTTGTGTCTTAGTTATCAAAGTTTCTTTTATTTCTTATTTTTTTTTGTTTTCAACTTTTATTGCACTCAGAATTGGGTTCTGGTAGTTTGGGGGGGATCATATAATAACGCGGATCAAACCCAAGTCAACCATGTGCAAGGAAAATGCCCACCCAACTGTGTAGTATTCCTCCAGCCCCCATCAGAGTTTCTAAACATACCATAAAAGCTAAAAATTAAATGTTCTTATTTATTTTCTATACATACAACAAATGAAAATATTTTTTAAACCTTTAAATAGATCTCAGAGATGCCATTCATTTATATACTTTTACTTTAAAAGTTCAATAACTGGGGGCAGAGAGATTACTGTAGCTAATAAAATAAAATAAGTAACACATAAAGTCCAGTTTGTACATAAACAACTCAAAATGCATGACTTTAGCAATACCATTCCGAAATATATGTTGTAATAAGCAATTAAATTAGTGCCTAAGCAATGGAGCAGGCAGGTGGAGTGATGGGAAATGAGGGTCTTTGGTAGTTTTAAGTGCACATTGGTGGTGGACTGGTGTTGTAATATTTAATACTTGAAACAACTGTACTGTGAGCAGAAATGATGGTATTTAAATAAAGTTAAACAAAAAACTAAAATAAGAATCAGAGAGATATACAGTGGATGATATGCTTGCCTTGCATGGCTGACTGTCTAGTCCCTGGCATCCTGTCTGGTCTCCCAGTCCACCTGTCATGTCTGGGTTCTTATATCCCGTTAGCTCCCATGGTCTATCTTTTTATTAATGTTTTGCATGCTTGTTCTTGCTAGCAAATCATTACTTCTCCCCCCCAAATAATGTATGTGTGGGAGTTTTCTTTGCTAAGAGATCATTCTGTGCTCTTTAAGAAGTTAATCTAAACACCCTAGGATCACTTTGAAAAACTTGTGCTTTAATTTCCCTTTTTCTATTCCTTTTCACTTGGCACCTCTAGGACACGATAGAATAGTCAAGGAAGACTATGCTGTCATCCACTTTTATGAATTTGTTATATGATTAGCATTAATGTTCTAACAAGAATATGAAGATAAGTTTACAGCTCTTTTTCTTATCATGCTCCTCTGTTATCCTCCCAGTCACCTTGTCGCATGTAAACCTTCAAGCAACTGTTGTTTTGTACCCAGTTGGAGAACAGATGCCTTTGTTGTATTGGGATCTCCTGTCTGAAGTTATTCAAAAGTCAGCTCTTAAATCATATAGTTCTTATGCCTTTAAACAGTCTCCTTAATAACTATCAATGGAATTTATAATACACTGTATGTATGAATGCAAACTACAGATACTGGGGGATGCATGACTTCTTAAGAAAATGAACTTAATAACTCATTAGAATCATTTAATTTTTCATAAAAATGTCTTTTAAAATGTTAATGTTGCATGAACATCTTGTAATTGTTAAAAAATAAGAAATAATAAAATAAAAAATCAGATGACTATGCAGTAGGGTTATTAGTAAGAGGAATGAAGAGACATGACATTCTAGAAGTAAGTTATAGACACTGGTGGTGGGTATTGGGCACTTTGGGAGGCAGGGCGTAGGCAATAACTTTGTACATCAACTCGCACCTCAAATAGAATATTTAATGTTATCAAACCATTTTACCTGAATTATATAATAAAATAAAATTTTTAATTCAATATGCCAAGTAAATTAAAAAAGTTCAATAAATATAAATTATTTTTAAAGAATCTGTTAATGTCAAAGGAAAGAATATTTATATTCCAAAAAAAAGTTAGCTATTGTAATGAACAAACAAAGAGATATTGAGAAAGAGAGAGAGAGAGAGAGAGAGAGAGAGAGAGAGAGAGATAAGTAGATACTTTCATCAGGCATAATGGTCTCAGGACTGAGAGTATAAAGCAAAATACTGTTGAACCAGTTTTTTAAAATTTTTTCCAAGTGCTCATTTTTGAGAGTTTCTTAATCATCCTTGTGGTTTCCATCTTCATCTTTTTCCTTCATTTAAAACACTTTTTTCCATTTATCTGTGAGTTTGTAAAGTACAGTTTTTCATGCAGTTGTTATGTAAGCATTCATGATTCAACACTAGTCCCAATCATACTGGTGTAGCCCTAACTGCCACCAAAGACCCTTGTTTACCACTCCCCATACCCATGCCTGCTCCTTTAGCTGACATTAATTATATTGATTATTGCAACATATCTTGAAATGGTATTGATAAAATCACAACTTTTTCTGGGTTGTTATCTGTGAATTTGGACCATCTGTGTTCCCTCAAAGTGGCTTTCACCTCTACTGAATTTAGAAGAACATAGTGGGTTCCATTACTTAACCCTAAACCCACCACTACTGCAACAATGGACAAATAATTATCTCAAAATTCTGCAAACCACTATTTGAGCCTCTTTCTAAGCATACACCTGAATAATCTACTTTATATTGCTTGTTAGGAGCTAAAAAACATAAATATGGATGAGAAATATATTCTTAGGACTAACTTAATGAGGATTATTAAAACTCAAGAATGGGCCCATTGGGTCATTGAGCCTCTTGTGTAAGGAATTACTAATATTCTTAATACGGAATAGATATTGTGACTAATGCATTGTTATTGGGTGCCTATAAAACCAGTTTAATTTGAATTTTAAATATGTTATCTGTCTTAACGAGTTTTATAGTTTTATCTCCAAATACATAATTTTCTCCCCTCCTCTCTCTGAATTTAGTTATCTTTTGTTCATGGGAATGGCAAATATTTATCTGAACCAGGATGTGCTGAGCCTTAAGCACCTTCTTGACACTATTCAATAGCAGCTCTGCAATGTAGACTATTCATCAAGATGGAAAGATCAGAAGCTTGCCCTTTGGTCAGCACAGCTGGTAAATGGTAGATGTTAGTCTTCAAAGCCAAATCTCTTTTGGCTTCAGACTCATTTATAATTATATCCGTTAGAACTGCAAGAGTGGATGATGACAGTAATGACATAGTAGATCCACCATGTATTATTTTCCTAGGGACTGATCGTCTATATGTTACATTTAGGCATGTCCCAGAACCAGGTGTTCTTTCTAAACGTTGTTGTCTGGAAAGCTTAGGGATGGACAGAATGACATTGGGGGGTCAGCCACTCTCCTGACAAGAACAAGGAGTTCCTGAAAAATGAGACTCAAAATGCTTCCAGAGGTTATTCCCTTAGTGATCTCAGTACCTCAGACGGGTACATGCCAATATCTGCGAGTTAAGTTGCTAAATAGTTTGTGACTCTATCCTGGGTGTTATGGTATTGCCCTGTCTATGATAAGACTGATCTTTATCTATAAGGAGCTGGAGCTTTGAAAACAATTCATCCTTGAGGACCAGAAGGCCACTTACTGCAAGCTCAATTTTCACTCCCAAAGCTTAGAATTTATACAAGCATACAAGCGTCAGTTACTTTTACCAGTATTTCTTGTGTTTCCGCTTCCTGTCTTCAGACCGCCTTCTGAAAGTGGAGAAGTTTTCATCACTGAGTTCCATGCCTGAGTCTGGTTCTGAGTATGTCCTGGCCTTAATATTTGGGCATGACTACTACTCCCTTCATTCCCATCACAACTAATAATTCCCAAAGGGCTGAACTTTCTTCTATCCTCAGATAGAGACAGAGGAAAAAGCATTGTTTACATTTAGAAAGCAATTGCAAGTACAGAAGATTCGTTATTGATATTGGTAAATTCCTAGACTACCATCATTGCAATTACTTCCTATTGGGACTTTGTGTAATCGGCCCAGCTAGTCAAAAAATAAGCCAAGTGCTCTCTCTCACATCTTTATTTCTTCCTACAATATTTAGAACTGAGAAACTTTCTTAGGAGCAAACTTAACCTACATTCTTTAGCTGAGCATTCATAGTTCTATATCTGTGCCCACATATATATATTATATATGTATATGTATCTATATATATATACATATATATATATTTCTCTCTGTAAGCAGAATTATCGCTAATTTATCTTTTTTTTGTTTCAGCCACACCTGGTGAAGCTTCAGGGGTTGCTTCTCAGTCTGCACTCAGGATTACTTCTGGCAGTACTTGGGAGACTATGAGATAATAAGGCATTACCCTGGCTTTGGTAGTCAGAAATTCTCTCTCCTGGCAGTGCTTCTGGGATCATATGAAAGACGCGCCATTACAGATTAAACAAGGCTAGCCACATGCAAGGCAAGAGCTCTACCCACTGTACTGTCTCTCTTTTTAGGGCCCCATCACTGACTTGCCACACAGGTATGAGGAGCATAAACTTTGGAGTCAGTTCTTTATTAAAGATTCATGAATTTGCCTTTGGGTCCACCAGTTTGAACTCCTAGTCAGCTTCTGTATTTTTAAAATGGGAGGCAATATCATTCATCCAACTCACAGGATAGTCAGTGGAAATGCACCCTACATTTGACTGGCACGTACCTCTCCTTACTTTGCTTTCTCCAAGAAGGTAGTTGCCCCAAATGCGTCCTTCATGTCTGATGCTAGCCAGTATGAAGAAATGGAACACAGGTATGACTCTCCTCCCTGAAGAACACTTTAAATTGCACATAATGATTTCCACTTTTACTTTATATGACCAAGCTGCCTAGTTCCAAGGAAAGTAGGTAGCTAGTCTTTATTTTTGTCTCTCTATTTATGTATTGGACTGACATTTGAATATCTTGTTTCTGAGAAAGAAGAGAGGAGCATTAGAAGGGTGGCCCCTAAGGAATACATAAGACAAGGTTGTGTTTAAAGGATGTTTATTAAGGAGCGAACTGTGGATCAATAGAGATGAAAGGGAAACAAAAGTTAAGCTACAAGTGTCCATTTATTGACCACCTCATGCTTGTTTCATATAGGGTCTCTGGAGCTGAACTAGCAGGATTTCATATTTTATATTGACTGGTCACTAGGGTATATACTGACTTGGGAATATGTGTGACCATGGGCAAAGCAACTTTGGCAAATAAAGACTGAAGACACTGAGAGAGGTATGATGACACATGAGAAAAATTGGGCTAGTAAGTCCTTCATGAAGAGATATTCCAGGTGACTCAATCTTGATGTCATATTAGGGAAGAACTAGCATATCTGTTAAGTTATATCACAGAATGCTAAGAGGGTCAAATAAAGGAAAAAATAGAGGGCTTTTTTACAGTACATCTTTTGCTTAGTTTAGTCTCGCGGCAGTATTAGCATTCCTAGTTATTTTAACAGGATGTTTTTCTTCTAGAGTATCTTCTGGTACTAAAAAGAAAATTGTATTATATCATCATGCGAGATAAAGTCCTCATATAATAAGTCATATTAGGAAAGATGATGTTGGTATTGATTTTGATATCAATTTTTTCAGAATGTACATACAAGAAAGGGTTTTCTTTTAAGGTTCTATGTTATTGAAATGTAATATCCATATTTAATTATGTTAATAATTTGTCACATAGAAATTTCTAAAACTAAGGTACTTATTTGGACAGTTCTAAGGACACACTTAGAGAGGCCAGTTCAATCCCAACATTTCTTACCTGTCTTTCTACAATGGTCTAACGTGGTACTCCTGTTTCCCACTATACTCCTCCTCCTAGAGCAGCCGGAGGATCCTTTAGTGCTCTTATCATTTCTTTTATTTTCAGCTCTCCGATTACTCTTCAGTATATTTACAGTGAAATTCCTTTGCCAGAAATATGCTTGCCAGACCCTGTATACTTTGACCATTAGGCCATCTCTGGTACCTCATTTCTCTCCAGCCTGCATCTGATCTCCTTGTTATTATCAGACAACCTAGTAGTGCTTTGAGTCAAGACTTTTGCCTGAAATGTCTTTTCCTGAGGTGAGTGGTAAGCTGTAACCCTCCTACTTTATTCAGATAGCAGAGTGCTGTTGTGGTCCAAAGGCCTTTCCCTGGCACACGCTCTTTCTTTTTCACCTTAGACTCATTTAAAAAAAAAAAAAATCTTATTCGATATCAGAGCGCTGTGATAAAAATAGAGCAGTTTTTAGCTGGGTTTCAGGTATACTATGTCCAAACACTAAACTCAGACCCAGTGCCATCTTCCTCTGCCAGTATTCCCATTACCTGTTATTCTTCCATATATTGAGTAGATAAATAACTATTCAGAATTAGTCTGGCTTGCTCACTTAAATATGATATACCTTCCAGTTCCATCCAAGCTGTAGTAAGATGCATCATTGCTTGTGGCTGCATAGTATTCCACTGGGTATATATACCACACTTTCATTATTCATTCGTTATTGCATGTTGTTGGAACACTCAGCTTGATTCCATATCCCAGCTAAGTTGTGCTGAGTGCAAAAAATAAGGTAAGCAAGCGTATGGGTCCTTGAATGAATATCATCTTTGTGTCCTGGGGCAGGTACTAAGATGTGGGTTTCATGTGTAATTTGCTAGCTCTTGTTTTTACCTCTTTGCAAAAGGAGTTAAACTCTCTACTAATAGTGGATGGCAGCTCCTTTTTTTACTACATCCTTACTAAATATAAACTGCTTCCAGTTTTTTGTTTTGTGTTATACATGCTGAAGCCAATATATCCATTGTCATCTTGACTTGCATTTCCCTGATGTGATAATAAGTGATGATGATATTTGTCATGTGTCTATTGGCTATCCATCTGGGGTTCTGTGAAATATCTTTTATTTCCTCGGCCATTTTTAAATAGGTATGTGTGGATTTTTTATGTTGCTGTTGATCTGAGTACTTTATATAATTTGAGAATTTGTCCAAAAAATTTGTTTTTTTTGCCACACCCAGCAGTGCTCAGGGCTTATTCCCTGGCTCTGTGCTCAGGACCACTCCTTGTGGGTCTCAGGACCATAGAGGGTACATTGAATCAAACCTGGCTGGCTGCATCTCAAGACAAGAGTCCTCCTCACTCTGCTATCTCCCACTTCTTCAAGAATTTTTTATGCAGTACTGCTTCAAAATTGTATGCTTATTTTTTCTTTTCTCCTCAACTAGACTACAATTGGATCTCAGGGCAGAAGCATTCAGTGTTTTTTCTTTTTTTTATCTCCAGAAGAGTCAGTAGGCAGGCACTCATGAAGGCAAGTGCCCTGATCCTCTGTAACATTGCTCAGGCTTCTCGCAATTTTAATATGTTCATTTTTTCATTGGTTTTGGTTGGAAAGTATGACACATTTGAGTCTACTTTATCTATATTAAATTATTATTAATACTATTAGTTTGGAGAACACCTGGCAGTGTTCAGAGCTATCTCCTGGATCAGTGTTGGGTCAATACATGGTGCTAGGATCCAATCCCATGTTCAGTGCTTGGAAGGCAAGCACCTTGAACCCATGAACGTTTTCTGAACCTTTCCTTTAAGTTTTAAACTATATTTGGTGTGGGGGTAGGGAACATACTTCCTGTTGTAGCTGCTTTTTCACTACTTCAATTGAGTCCTTTTATTATTATACACAGGTTTTTAAAGTGTAGCTGTACTATGCACACAGTCATATCCACCTTGCTTAGACCTGAGTTAGCACAGACTTTAGTCTAATTTTCTGATTCTCCTTGCACATAAAAGGAAATTCTCCCAGTCTTGAACATGTCATTTGGTGCATATCATGGCTTACAATGTCTTTGGTGGCTGTTGGCTAATGAGTGTCTTGGGGAGGCTGTGATAGCAGATAGCCAGAGGAGCGGTATTATTGATCCAGCTGTTCTGCAGGAGGTAATTAAATGGCATATCCAGTGCCATCAGCACTATTCATTTTCTTATTTGTTTGACTCCTGAGTGTGGGGCTTTAAGGCCCATATTTAGATTTTAGTGATTTTGCTTTGGATTTCTATGTAAATTTGTCATCTGTAATCTAGACATATCTCCAAAGATTTAGTCTGCTCTTATCAAATCTTTTCAGTATTTAGTATTTAGCAAAACAAAGACTCTTGTTATCTGGACAGTGCAACAAGAACCCCTGGGCAACTAGAAGTATACAATTATTTGTTGCATCCTTAGGGGGGCTCATTTAGGTTCTGCTTTGTGATAATTGGCCTCTTGGGAGAGGAGTCATGAGTTGCATCTAGCTTAGGAATCCTTTCCTCTCACCTGCCCTGATGAACATCTCAGTGAGCTAAGCCAGAGGCGGGAGCCCTTCCAGTGCCTGGATGCTCTACCTTGGGAACAAGTGTTAGAGTAGTGATGTATGCTTGAAAGTGACCTATACATTTCTTTGGTAAATAAATCCATATTATATAACTCTAACAATGAGTTATTTGATAGGGATTATTTATATGGTTGATTCTGTCTTCAAATACACTACTGAAATAGTCTAATAAAATTATGGGGTTATTGTATATGTGAACAAACCTCTCATGTTTTTTTAAATTTTAAGTTGTTGAAAGTTGAAGAAAGAGATCAAAATGTAATTTTAATTAAAAATTATTGAGCCCTCTTCTTGACCCTTCAAATAGAAAGTTTTTTTTTAGTTTGAGAAATTATAGATTCATGGGAAATTACTAAACAATATACTTGGGACGCCCCCTTACCTTGACCCTTTGGTTCAGTGGTTGCATCAGTAGCAACTATAGTACACAGAGTTCGCTCGCTTTCTCCCATTTTACATGCACTGATTTGTGCGTGTTTTGAGGAATGTGGGCCTGTATTTCTTTTTATTTTTCTTGGCCTTTGGCCATATCCTGGCGATGCTCAGGGGTTACTCCTGACTTCATTCAGGAATTCACTCATGGTGGTGTGCAGGGGGACCATATGGGATGCCGGGAATTAAACCTGGGTCTGATGGATACTGCCTGTTAACAGATACATAGATTCACCCCCTGGCAATCCGTCTCCCAATAGAGTTATGTTGAATTCCCCTAGTGAGACTGTTAATCAAGCTGCAGGTACCTGGGACAAGGCTATCCTAGGTCATTTCCTTGTTGGCTATAACTAGCCCAAGATGGAGTCTAATGGATGATGCTTGAAAGTTAGGTGGAAAACAGGTTTTTCTTGTTCTTCTGGCCTGACATGTCCTTGCCATCATGGGGTAGTCCAGAAGACCGTATTAGCAAACTGTAATGCGCCTCTCTCTCTTGTTCCATCTCATCTTACCTAGATAGCACCCCCTGCAGGTCCTTGTTCCTGGTTGTCTCCTTCCTATTATTCCTAAGTCCTATAAAGAATGTGAACTGTCTTGTAATGTAAACCATAGTGAGCTGTATTGTCTTTGAGATCTATTGTATAAGAGAGTTGTATTCCTTGTGGAGGTGGTCAGTCAGCTCAAGTAGTGAGTCAGCCTAAGTGAGTCAGCCTAGGTCGTGAGCTCAGGTCAGTCAAATTCAAGTGAGTCAGCTGCAGTCGTTAACTGAAGGTCAGCTGCCAAGATGAGAGCTGCTGCCCTCCGCTGGTGATCACTAAAAATATTAATGGATATGTATCATGTTCCTGGTGTCTCACCTCTGCGCCCGACCGGACAGGGCAACTTCTGCTTCAGATGGATTCCCTCACATCTTCCAGAAAAAGATGGAGAATATTATCCATGACGCCTACTTAGATCTCTTTGATAGCCACTCTTACGTGCTCTACATACCCATCCATAAGATGGATATGTCAAACTCCCAATATTCTCCCCTTCTGAAATCTGACATGCCATTTCGTTGGTAAAGAAGCAAACTGCACTCGGCCCAGGCAAAGTCAGACCCAAAAACACTTGAAGAATCTGGGTCGCCAGTACTCATCAAAAACACGGCCTTGGCCTCCTCCTCCTCCTCCTCCACACACCCCCTGTCTGAATGCAAGGTGCCCCCCCAATGGAAAACAAGCAGGACAGTTCTACTGTTCAAGAAGTGAGACATTCCAACAACAGTGGCAACGGTCGCCTCATCTCTGCCTGTTGTCAGTCAGGTACAAGCCGTTAACTCAGAGTCATCCCTGAACAGGACTGCGTAGAACATTAGATGAAGGACAACTATGCGGTGAGCAAGCCGGCTTCCAAAAGCATTCAGCGACAACCCCGACTATATCCACACGGTAACCATGCTCATTGAGGTTTGTAGGGGAGCTCAAGATGTTGCTCTATCTAAACGCTCATTGATTTAAAGAAAGCCTTGATTCTGTGGAGACTGAAGCGATGTTATCAAAGCTCTAGCCAAACAGGTGCTCAAACCTAATACATCAAGATCCTTTGTGAGCCGTATTACGGTTTCACCACCAGGATCTCTACCCATTCTACAAGGGAGTGATCATCTGATGTCAAAAGAGGTGCTAACAGGTGATACCATTTCACTGAAACTCTGCAGTGCCCCTCGAGAACGCCAAGCGCAACTAGAATGAAGGAAAGGGAGTGAAGATAGACAGTCAGCAACTACACCATTTCCACTTCGCTGATGATATCATTCTCGGAACACCAAACATTAGCCAATGGCACAAATGTTGGCTGACTTCGACCGAATGCGGAAAGATAGACAGAAAAAAAACTCTTGGATGTAGCAAACATACCTAGGTTGAGAATCTGAAACATGAGGTGAATGACTTAAACCCAAAGCTAACAAGAGGAAGAAAGAGCGGCGGGAACGCCTCTCAGCCACATTGAAGAAATAGCTGAAAAGGACAAAGAACCCTCCGTGCTCCAGCATCTCTTCCGACCCACTGCTGTTCCTATATTAACATATGCCTAGAGACCTCAACCCTACAAAAGCAGGATGAGAACACTATGCGCATCTCCCAAAGAGGAATCCAAAAGAGCTCCGCTTGGAATGTCACACCTCACCAAGTAAGAGAAGAAATCCAGAATTCTGACCTCTGTTGACGATCGAGAACTAGGGTTGGCTGCCTCATCCTGCGAAAGTTAAAAAGCTCGAAAATCAGATGGGCTGGACATAATGTGATTTGGAGATGACCACATGGACCAAAAAGCTATTACGAATGGATCCTAAGGGACTAAAAGATCTGGTGGTCACTCACCTACAAGATGGTCAGACTCTTCTTCGTCACGACCTATATTAACGGTTTGAGGCTCTTCACAACTTCCTGCATCAAGTAGATGCCATTGGGCCACACTGGTAAGTGACAGGGACAAATGTAAACTTGTATCACCGTCTTCCCGCTCATCATAATTTGCTTAGAGCCGGCCCTAGGGGTACATCTCCATATTTCTGCTCATTCTTTAGAGCCTAGGGCATTTTGCAAGTTGCTCCAGGAACATAAAGAGCCTCAATCTGCTTTACAATGAGGCTCTTGATACTTGTTACTGGTATTTGGCATATCAAATGAAACAAGGGTAGCTGCCAAACTCTGCCGTAGGTAGCATACTCTTGTAGTCAGCCCTAAGCCACTATCTGTCGTTGAACTGTGCAGCTACTTAGCCACGTGAGCCGGGCTGTGAAAGGCTAGTCTATGGTGGGTGGAGTTCAAGGGGGAAGTCCGATGTGGAAAATGGAGGTCCTTATGGAGTGGGGTCGTTCGGGCTTATTGTGTAGCTGCCAAGGGGCGGGCCAGGCTAGAAACCTACCATCCCCTCCTGGGTACCTCGTGAGCAATTGGCAGGCCAGGAGCAAAGTAGTAGCTCCTGCCCCATGTCTACAGTGAGTCTGTAAACATTACTGGTGTGAAAGACCAACAAAAGGAGCCCAACCCAGGCATAGACAAAAGGAAATAATAAAACTTAGAGAGGAAATCAATGAGTTGGAAAACCAAAAAAAAACAATCTAAAAGATTAATGAAACCAAGAGCTGGTTCTTTGAAAAATAAACAAGATTGACAAACCATTGGCAAGAACTTGTAAGGACAGGGAAAAGAGAACCCAAATAAAAAGAATCAGAAATAAAAATGGTGACATCACAACAGAAACCACAGAAATCCAAAAAGATCATCAGAGATTACTTTGAGAGCCTCTATGCGTGAAACATGAGAATCTAGAAGAAATGGATCAATTCCCTGAAGTTCCTATAACTTCCCACAGCTAAAACAAGAAGACCTCCAACACCTGAATAAGCCTATCACCATTGAGGAAATAAAAACAGTAATTAAAGTCTGCCCAAACACAAAAGCCCAGGTCCAGACAGATTCTAGTGAACTCTATCAAACCTTTAGGAGGACCTACTGCCAGTCCTTTTTTAAGCTACTTCAAGAAAGAAACAGAAACACTCCCCAAACAGCT
This sequence comes from Cryptotis parvus, assembly GCA_021461705.1. Lineage (NCBI taxonomy): Eukaryota > Metazoa > Chordata > Mammalia > Eulipotyphla > Soricidae > Cryptotis > Cryptotis parvus. The sequence goes on along the minus strand of JAJIBD010034630.1, from coordinate 2,930 downwards.
TCTGAGGAGGAGATATCACCTGATACCCAAAGCAGGAGAGACAACACAAAGAAAGAAAACTACAGAGTTAATATCTCTGTGATCACAGATGCTAAGATCTTCAACAGAAATACTAGCAAACAGGTCCAAAGACTCATCAAGAGATTATACATCATGACCAAGTTAGGATTCATCCCGGAATGCAAGGATGGTTCCAACATTCTGAAAGTCAATCAACATAATACATCATATCAATAAAGGAAAAATAAAAACCATATGATCCTTTATCAATAAAAGCGCAGAAAGCATTTGACAAGATCCAGCACCCGTTCATGATTAAAGCCCTCCAGAAAATGGGAATTGAAGGGACTTTCCTCAAGATAGTTGCAGCCATCTACAAAAGCCCACAGCGAGCATCATTCTCAATGGGGAAAAGTTGGAAAGCCTTCCCCTGAGATCAGGACAAGACAAGGTTGCCTACTCTCACCTCTTTATTCAACATAGTACTGAAGTACTTGCCCTAGCAGGTGGGAGAAGAAAAGGACATCAAGGGCATCCAGATAGGCAAGGAAGAAGTCAAGCTATCATTATTTGCAGATGACATGATATTATACCCTAGAGAACCCTAAAGCTCTCTACCAAAAAACTCCTAGAAACAATAGATGCATATAGTAGAGTAGTAGGATACAAAATCAACACCCAAAAGTCGGTGGCTTTCCTATACAAATATAAAGAGAAGAAAGGGATATTAAGGAAACGATTCCATTCACAATTGTGCCACAGAAAATCAAATACCTAGGAATCAACTACCCAAGTGTGTAAAGGACCTGTACAAAGAAAAACTACAAGACACTGCTCCAAGAGATAAAAGAGGACATTAGGAAATGGAAACATATTCCCGCTCATGGATGGGGAAAATCAACATTGTCAAAATGATACTTTACTCCTAGAGCTCTGTACAGATTCAATGCAGTCCCTATGAGGATACCCATGACAGTCTTCAAAGAAATTGACCAAACACTCCTGAAATTTGCATGGAACAATAAACCCCAAGGATAGCTAAGCAGTCCTCGGAAAAAGAAGATTGGGAGGTATCACCTTTTCCTAACTTCAAATTGTACTACAAGGCAGTAGTAATTAAAACAGCATGGTATTGGAATAAAAACAGACCTGTGGACCTATGGAATAGAATTGAGTATCCTGACACCCAACCTCAAACATGATGATCATTTAATCTTTGATAAAATGCAAAGAGTCCAAAATGGAGCAAGGAAAGCCTCTTCACCAAGTGGTGTTGGGAAAAACTGGGCAGCAACATGTAAAAAAGAAACATTACTGGTGCCCGCCGGAAAAGCAGATCAATGAATTAGGGGAGGTCAAATGATCAAGTATTTATTGTTCATTGTTTTATTAATTAGGTTAATAGTTTTATATTTTATCTAAAAAATTGTGTTTAAATAGTCGGTTTCAGATTTACTGTTGAAGGAGAAACATTTGGTTTGTGAGTTACACTCTGAATAGAAAGAGAAAAACACTACATATGTGCTTTTATTTCGACTATTTATGTTCTTGAGAAAGTAAGCATCATACCTATGATGTTAGCCTGTGTGCTAGAGACATTGAGGACTGAAGATTTATATATTTATTTATTTATATTTTTATTTTTAAATGCTTTATTATACCACCATGAGATATACAATTACAAAGATGTTCATGTCCTTGTTTCAGTCATACATTGTTTCAGCACCAATCCTCCACCAGTGCCCTTTTCCCACCACCAATGTCCCTGATTCCCTCCGCTTCCCCTAGTCTGCCTCTATGGAAAGTCCTTATCTCTTTTCTCTCTCTCCCTCTCTCTCTTCCTTCTCTTACACTGTGGTAATACATACATTTAGAGGTTATCATGTGTATCTTTTTGCTTGTATTCAATACTCAGTTCTACGCTGGTATTATTACCTACAAACAATTGTTAGCACACTGTTCCCTTCTCTGATGACTAAAGATTTATAAAAAAGTATTATATCAGAGGTTCACCTCTCCATTTTTCTTCTATCTGTGAATTCCTGCCCCTGGATCTACTGTGAAGTCATTTCTATCCATTAGCTTTGGCTTTCCAATCTGTGAACTCATAAGGGCAGAGGAGAGATATCAGCGCTGATTTGTGAAATAAGTTAAACATCCTATTTGACTCTAGAAAATCCCAATAGATCTCTTTTAAGGTTTATTGTACCTTTGTTTACAGAGAGCTGTCCTTAGATGCTTCCACAAAATCAGACACTAAAATGCAATACAATCTCCCATAGTCATCCATTATTTACAACAATCTTTATTAAAAGTTTGGAACTGTGATTTGTAGGAGTAATAAGAGGAAGTATAAATCATAGCAGCAATGGGAAAATACTAGTCTTAAATCCATATATGTCTGTCCATTTTCAGAATCTAAACTTCCCCTTATTTCCAATGTGTTGGGTATAATGAAAATGGATCTTGATACATTTTGTCCCTTCACTTCTAGCCTACTTTATTAATATCCCTTGGGCTGTTTCTTACAGTATTGGTGCCAGTTCCTTTTTAGTAAGTTATTATGCAGATCTTTGGGGGATGTCTCAAAATTCTTTATACAAATTTGATATTTAAACCAATATAATTGGGAGCTATGATAAGTATTGTTACACAGCACTATTACTCTCATATAAAGTATGTGTACACAAGTAAAATAAAACTTAAATTAATACAAAACCTTATGGAGAATGCTTATAGCAGCTGTATTTGTAATTACCATCTGCAAGAAGGTGTTTGGTTAAGAGGACACAGACAGAAATGCTATCTCTCCGTGCTGTAGTGCTAATTATATAACCACAGGTATTTGTAAAAACAGAACTGTTCACTAAAAGGGTTAAATTCCTCTATGTAAAATTATAACTCAGTTAGAACAGGAAAAATACAATAAT
>JAJIBD010034629.1:0-50359 GCA_021461705.1 Cryptotis parvus | reverse complement strand
GGTTGAGGGCTTGGAAGCCCGGGGCTTCTCTGCAGGTGTGCTCCAGGACGGGGGAGGGTTCCTGCCACTTTGAGGGACACCGCTTAGGGGTCACTAGGCAGCTCTGGTCAGGTCTGGAGGCAGAAACCGCTCTGACTGGGGGATTGGTCTGGCGGGACCCGCGGAGGCGAGACTGAGGTTCAGGGCTGGAGGGATCAAGTCTCCCCAGGAGAGTGATGAGCTTGTAGAGAGGCCATGGGGGGGCCCCTGAAGGCTGTGGGCCCCCTGAAGACTATGGGGGCCCCTGAAGGCTGTGGAGACTCGCTGAGGGGCCTTGGGCTCCCTTCCCTAAGGGCATCAGGGAACACGCCTGATGGTTGGCACATGTTTGGCCCGTCATGAAACCTCTGACTGTTCTGTTGACATCAAAATCGGTACAGTCAGGCCAGACGTGATGGTACAGCCGGGACAGTGCCTGCCTGGCATGTGACCAGCCCTTTGTACTGTGGCTCCGGCCCCAGAAGTGGACACTTTGATGACCGTTGGCCCTGAGTGTCAACTGGTCGCACCTGCAGACACGAGGTTCTGCCGAGTAATCCCAGCCAGTGCTCTGGAGGAGAACATGGGTCCCGCAGCCAGCAGCGGGTTCCAGGCTGTGCCACTGCTGTGCTGGGTGAGACCACCCACCCCTGGGCTCGGGGGTCTGGGCAGCGTCACTGGGTATTTGGACACTCACTCAGGCTGGGTCCTCATGGCGGACGATGCACCTCCTTGGCCACCTGCCCCTCGAGGTGTTGCAGGTGTGGCTGTGGCGCCCGGCTGCATTGGCAGGGGGCAGACAGGAGATAGGCTTGTCTACACCCCCCAGGGCTCTGCCCTGTGGGTCCCTGGATGGTGGAAGAACAGTGCAGCTGCCGCACAAGAGTAGGCTAGGACCAGGTCCTTCCCAGGATCTTTCACATCTGTACAACATAATGATCACTGTAGTTGTAATAAACTGGGGAGGTTGATGGAGAATGAGGAACTATAATGCCACATTAGAAATCACTACTGAATATACACATAGATAATTGCATCATAAACTGTAAGGCAAGTCACAAGGTGTAGGAGAAGAGAGAAATACAGAGACAGAAATAGAGATAGAGAGACTCAGACGCACGGAGGAGAGCTGCCATCCGGCTCTCCCCTAGCTCAGCTGACCATGAGGCTCCCAGGAGGCAAGATGGGTTTTGGGAGTGGGCCCATCACCTCTGTAGGGCCTCGGGAAGCAGCCAGATGAGACTCGTCACCATAATAGCCGCCATTATCACAGTCCGGACTCCACAGCTCATCAGAACCCACGCAAGAGAGACGCTGATCTCAAGACCAGCTTAGAGCAGCCGAGTTCCGAGCCCAGGTAGGCGGCTCTTGGAGGCGGAAGTCACGGGGTGTTTCTGGAGATGGAGCTGGGGTACCCCTTCCCCTCTCTGACCTGTCCCAGAGACCTGGTGGTCCCACCCATGAACTGCCTTGGGGCTCTCGGCCATGATGCAGAGACTCAGATGCACGGAGGAGAGCTGCCATCTGGCTCTCCCTAGCTCTGCTGACCATGAGACTCCCAGGAGGCAAGATGGGTTTTTGGGAGTGGGCCCATCACCTCTGTAGGGCCCTCGGAAGCAGCTGGATGAGACTTGCTCACCATAATAGCTGCTATTTTTGTGGTCCAGACCCGGTACATCAAACTAGTGGAACCAATATATTACAATCTACAATGTGTAAGAAAGGGACGTGAGAAGGAGAGAGAGAGAGAGAAAGAGAGAAAGGAGATAAAGAACCTGCCATGGAAGCAGGCTGGGGAAGGGGAGGGAGGGTGGGGACATTGGTGATGGGAGATGGGCAGGGGTGGAGGGATGGGTGTTGGAACACTGTGGAACCAAAATTCAAACATGACCATCTTGTAATTGTATATCTAACAGTGGTATAATAAAATATTAAAAAAAGAAAAATAAAAGATGCACCTCCTGCTTCCAGACCTGATGGTTGGTGGGGGTTGCCAGCTCTACAAATACCCTGTCGTCAGGGGAGCACGGAGAGGCACTAGCCGAGTCCAGATCAGGCAAGGCTTATCCAGGAGGACTTCCTGGAGGAGGGAGCATGGGCTGCCTGAGCCAAGAATGTAAAAGGCGTCAAGAAAGGAAGGATGCGCTTGAACGTTCTTGCTGTTGGGGGACAGGAGACTGAGTTTGGGGGGGGGTTGTCCTAGGGACACAGCTTGGGCAAGACAGGAACTGGGCCGAAAACCAGTTGGGGCCAAGGCGCCGTGACCCGCCAGCCCAAACGTGCTGGTAAACTGAGGCCAGAGGCTGCCGCCTGTCTGGGTTGAGTTCGAGGTAGGAGCCTGAGGCAGGAGCTAAGGTTGGTGCCTTCCTGCACCTCAGCCTCTGGGGACCCCTCCCTCCCCACACCCCCAGTCTGTGCATGCTCCGAGGTCGGCCCAGGGCCCCAGGAGAAGGTCGTGTATTGTGTAAGCACAATCCATATTCCTGGCGGTGACCAGGGCGACATTTAATTCTCCCCCCGATGTGGCGTGATTTAAGATGGCCCTACGGGGTGTTACTCTCACTGCGATTTTCCGGTCATGAAAACATCATCCATTATCCATTGTGGCCTCGTGTGTCTGGGTGAAGTGGGGCGGCAGGGGGAGGCCGAGCACACACAGCTCCACGGGGGGCCGGGGGTGGGGTGGCGCAGCACTGGGCGGGGCCAGAATGGCCCTTCTGACCTTCCCCGCCTGGTCACCAGCCCAGGGGACCTGCCGACAAGCCTCCTTGAATGTGACGGCCCTGTGCGGTCCCCGCCGGACGAGGTGGGAGACAGCGGGGTCTGCCCAGCGCTGCTCTCTCCACCCCCGACATGCCCCGGGGTCACAGGGGACCATCGGGGGCTCCAGATGGGGGAGCTTGCTAAGGGGTCAGGAGCGGGGCCGGGGGCATCTGTCTGTCTGTGGGGATATGGGAGCTGCCCCGGGGCTGACCAGGGCCTCTGTGAGGGCTCCTGCACCCACCAACAGGGCCTTGGTCGTTGGCACCACCAGCTGCTCACGCTCTAGGCTGCCCCCTGGGAGACTCCAGCTCCTGGGGCGGACCCCCAGAGCAACACGGGGATGGGGTCACCTCTCCACGCGGCTGCTCTGAGTCTGGCCACGGGAGGGCGCGCCCCACCTCTCTGCCCCCCATCTCCCACCCCTTCTAGTCTGCCCGCCCCCTTCCCTCCCTTCCCCCTCCCTCCCCTCCTCTCTCCCTCCTTCCCTCTCTCTCCTTCCCTCCTCCTCTTTCTCTTGCTCTTCTCTCCCTCCTTTCTTCCCTCCTTCCCTTCCTCTCCTCCCTCTCTGCAACCTTCCTCCCTCTCTCTCGCTCCCTCTCTCCCTCCCTGCACTCTCGCTTTTGCCTTCTGCAAGGTCCTCATTCCCCTCCAGCCCCTAGTCAGCCCTTTCTGAGCGGCTGGGGTGCCCCCTCTTGATTCGGAGGCAACCCCACCCCGCCTTCTGGTGCCTTTTTATCAGTGGTTCCGCTTCCAGGGCCTGTGTGGGTACTGCTGTGCCTGCAGGCTGGGGAGGAAGAGCGGGGAGACTCGGGAGCGACGGGGAGGGGGCCCTGAGCCCCAGGAGGGGCCCTCCAGGGTGTCTACACCGGGGAGCTCTGGAACAGCTCCCGCACCCGTGGCTCCTGGCTGGTGGAGAGGCCTCAGTGCACAGGCAGCTCCCACGGCTCCTCTGTCCCTCACCAGCCTCAGAGGGCCCTGGGGTCTGGGGAGGTGGAGTGGACAGCCGGGATCTGCGGGGATGGCAGCCGTGTCCAGCGGTGCGCGGAGTCACGGGAGGGGCGGGGTGTGGGGGGGGGGAGGCGCCTTCCTGGGGTCTCGTCCCGCCCTGGACTGTCCTGTACAGTTGCCCAGTGCCCAGTGCTGCCCCTTGCCTTGGGCTCAGTCGCTGCAGCCCCCAATCCACGGGCTCTTCCCAGGGGGCACGTGCCAGGCCGGGCTGGTCGCGGGTCCGGGCGCTGTCTGGGGCCACTTGCTTTCTTTGTGCTGGTGACGGGACCCTGTTTGGGCCTGATTGTTAATGTCTTTGTGTTTCTGGAAGGTTCCCAGAGAACACCTGGGAACAGGGACTTGGGGATTGGTGCCCGCTTGGGCTGATGAACCGATGGCTAATGGACACTGGCGGTGAGGGCGGGCTTGTGTGCTGGCCAGCAACATTTCCGTCTTGGCAGAGGGAGCCCAGGGTGGGGCTGCTGGTGGCCCTCCAGAGTCTGGGCTCCCGGGGTGGGGCTGACCTGTGCCCGGCAGCACCCCCAGACGCCTGCAGCTCTTCCCAAAGCACCCCAGGCCGCATCACCCCAGTGGTGACCCGAAGGGGGTTTCTCTGGCTCACAAGCAGCTTGGTAGCTCTGGCCCCGCCCTCCTGAAGTGGACAGAGAAAGTGGCCACCACCATCCCCTGTGGAGACGCGGGTCCTTCTGGGCCTCAGTGGCATCGCGAGACGTAGATTTAGACATTGTGAAAACACCGGAACCAGGGCTGAAGGGGTCAGGGAGGGGCCCAGGCTCGCAGCACCCGCCAGCTGTCACTGGGGGCCAGGAGGGCCTTCACAGGGGGGACCCTGGCCTTCGCGCCCATCTGTCTTGATGGTGACACAGGGTGACAGCGCCTGTGCCCAGTGGCAGAGCAGGGTAGGGGTGCTGCTGTGCCCAAGAGGCCGCAGGCTCTGGGACAGGCTCTCACGGGGCCAGAAGCCCGATCCCCTGTTCCTAAAGGCGACACGTGGGCTCCCTGAGGGCCTGCGGCCGTGGCCGGGACAGCTGCCCCCAAGAGGGAAGCTCATGTCGCTTCTGACGTTCCGTGAACTGGAGAAACGGCGGGTCTCTGAGGCCTGACCATCATGGCTCGGGAACAAGAGGGCTACATGGGGGTGAGTGTGTGTGTGTGTGTGTGTGTGTGTGTGTGTGTGTGTGTGTGTGTGTCCATCTTTTCTCTGTGTGTGCACAGAGAAGTTTGTATGCTTTTGAGTTTGACGCTGGGGATATTTCTCTGTGTGTGTGTGTGTGTGTGTGTGTGTGTGGCGCATACTGACAATCCTTTGTCCCACAGTGATGGAGCGAGTGGGGTGCAAGGGTCAGACCCCCTTTCCCGGTCTGTGTAGTCCTTGGGGCCGGCTCTGATTCCCTTTGGTCACCCCAGCGTCCCACCCCAGGCAGCCTGTTTGTCCCTTAGGGCCTGGGCAGAGGGTGGTGAGTGGGGGCGCCAGCTGACCCTCTGCTTCTCGTTCCAGGGCACAGCAGACGACCCCCAGATGGCCTTGGCCCTCCACTTGGACCCCGTGTCGATGAAGAAGGCGGACCCCGAGGGTCCTGGGCTGCTGGTCGCCGAGCGGGGAGCTTTCTATCCGGATAGGTACTTCTGGGCTGCTTTCAGGCAAGCGTGCGCTGTCCCCTGGGGCCAGCGAGCCTGGGGGTGGGCGGGCTAGGGGATGGGGGGGGTGTGCAATGGTCTCCCAGCCCCCTGGCACGGGACCGAGCTGGTGCCTGGCCTGGCCTCCTCTCCCTCTGCCTGCTGCTCTCTGCACCCCAACGCCCAGATTCCCTGCCTGGGGATGGCACCCAGGGGTGCAGGAATGTGCACACCCCACCCCATCAGACCCACAAACCTTTCCACGTCTGAAACTTTCATCTTTGTACTTGGGGTTGCCCGCTCTTCCTCTCGGGATTTGGGTGCAGCCGGCGGACTTTACTCATTGCGGGAGGCTGGGCAGGCACAGCCTTCAGCCTGGCCCTGAAGGGAGAGGCCGCACCCCAGACACCCCCTTCTTCCAGCCTCGGCAGGAGCCGCCCCTCCAATGACCCCTGACCCCTGGCAGTTACCTAATGCAGGTGATCCAGGGGACCCCCTGGAGGTGCGTCTGCCTGAACCTCAGGTTCTGATGCTCTTGCTCCGCCTCCCAGGTGCCGAGGGCCGCGGCTCTGTGCACACGGGATGCGTGTGGATTGGAGGCGGGGCCGTGTGGTTCCCGCAGGGTCCCCACGCACACCAAGAGTCCCTGCACCTCCACACTCTGGGAATGGCCTGGAGCAGGGCAGCCCCCCCACGCGTCCCCTCCCACGCCACGCGTGTCCCCTCCCACGCTGTGACCCCCCCCACGCCGTGTCCCCTCCCACCCCGCCCTGGCTGCAGCTCGTGGAGGGAGCAGGGTCTTCCTGTCCACAGCTGCCTCTGCTCTCATTGGCCCTGATGCACGCGCCCATAATGCTCTGACGGGGGGGGGGGGCTAGGGGCTGGACCTGATCACAGCCAGACCCGGGGTGAGATAGGGGGTGACCGGGATCGACCCTCATCACAGCCAGACCCGGGGTGGGGGTGGGTGACAGCCCGACCTCACGTCAGCCCGTGCTCACCGCCCGGTGCTCCGATGGGTCTGGCATGAATTTTCCATGCAGTTGCTCAGCTTCTTCTCTACGGGGCTGGGGGGGTGTCCCTGGTGGTGGTGGGTCCTTCTCCTGGTCTCCCACAGCTGCCCCGTGGGGCGGATGCGGAGGTAGAAACCCCCTGCGGCAGAGGGGGGGACCGAGGTGCTCCCTCTTAGCTGAGTCACTCCGTGCCCCTGGGGTGCTGCCCTCGCCCCCTCTCCATGGCGTGTCAGGGCTCAGGGACAGCTCTGCCCTTGCCCCTTCAGATTAGCCCCCCACTGCCGCTGTTCGTTTGGGGCCGCACTGGGCGGTGCTTGCGACTTGCTCAGGGCTTGTGCTCAGGGTCCCTCCTCCTAGTGCGGCCCGAACCGGCTTCAGCCTGGGCTGTGTCACCACCCTCCGGCTCCCCTCTGTCATTTCCGACCCTTTCAGACACAGGGAAGTGCCCCCAGCTTGACAAGCAAAACGCTGTGACCTTTAGTGTCGGGGCCCCGGGCGTTGGGCCTCGGGGACTCAGCTCTTGGCCACGCCGGCGCAGGGTGGTCAGCTGGGGCTGTGTGGGAGGCAGCTGCTCTTCCGGCCGGCCCCGGCACTCCGAGGCATCGTTTCCAGGATACCTGGAGCTCACTGCTGTGGCCACCGGCGCAGTGTTCGCTGATAAAGGCAGAGGCAGAGGGAGGGACGACAGTCCAGGCCTGGCGCCTTCCTGCCCCTTTCACACACCTCTGGGCGTCTGGCACTCAATTCTGAAGCCCCTAAAATTGAGCATGACTGTCAGCAGGGGCGGGGGTGGGGGTCTTGCAGATGGAGCCTCAGTGGGCAATGTTTGGAACCATCTGGTTCTGCCCTGAAGCCGACCGCGATGGAACAAGGAGCCGTGTGTTTATTGTTTAAAAAAATAGTATTGGCGCTGTGTGATTGTGCCCTAAGCGGGTCAGCAAGGGCCAGGAGGAAGGGGACAGTGGGGGGCAGAAGGGGACACCACAGGCCGGAAGCACCTTGCTGAGCTCTGCTTCGATTTTAAGTCCTTGTGTAAATGTTGGAAGCCAGTAGCGATTCTCAAGGCCGGGGACCTATTTCCGGACTTAGCTAGACCGTTTTATTTTGTCTTTAAACCATCAATCTCTCTTGCTCTCCATCACTTTCTCTATCGGCCCTTGCTTTCTTTCAATTCAAATCAGTGGAACGGCCTGGGTGAAGTCTTTCAGCTTCCAGCCCATCTGTTCCTGCTGCCGCCCCAGATGCAGACTCCGGCCGGTGGGCCCGAGAGGGGCTTCTCACCCTCTCTGCTTTGTCTCGGAGCCACACAAGGGCCCGTCTCGGTGTCTGGGTTCTTCTCCCGTTCTGGCCTGTGGCCATGACCCTGCCCCATGCACCAACTCTTGTTTTTTTAAATTTAGTTTATTTTTGGGCCTCGCGTGGCTTACTCCTGGCTGTGTTCATGGATCACTCTGGTGGGGCCCGGGGCTGTAGGCGGTGCTAGGGATAAAAAAACAAGACCCAGGGTAGCATTCATCCACTCTCAAGGGTCCTCCGGGGTTCCCAGTCAGATATGGAAGAGGGCGTTTTTCTACTTTGAGCTCCAGGGATGATTCTATCGTTGAACAAGTTCTAGAAATTAGCCGAGGCCTCTGGGCACCTGCACGGCTCCTGGCACTGAAACTCTAACGCCAGGTGTGCTCTGGCAAGTCTTGCTGCTCCTGTCCGCCCTAAGGACGCAGCCAGCCCACCGCCCTTCATCTTCCTCGGGCTTCTTGGCCTGAACCGAGCTCTGCAGCTGCTAGTTGGACATGTTTCGTATATTATTATTATTATTATTATTATTATTATTATTATTATTATTATCTTTTTGGGTCACACCCAGCAATGCTCAGGGGTTTCTCCTGGCTCTGCACTCAGGAATTACTCCTGGCGGTACTCAGGGGACCATATGGGATGCCGGGATCGAACCCGGACCGGCTTGGGCCGGCCGCGTTGCAAGGCAAATGCCCTACCGCTGGGCTATCGCTCCGGCCCTCTCATTATTTTTTTGCCATACCCAGCAGTGCTCAGGGCTTGCTCCTGGCTCTGAGTGCAGGGATCACTCCTGGCGGGGCTGGGGCCGGCCGTGCTCTGTGCAGTGTTGGCATCAAACCCAGGTCAGCTGCATGGACAGCAAGTGCCCTGCCCACTGTACAGTCTCTCCAGCCCTGGACGTGGTTTCCCCCCCTTATTAGCACACTCGAGGGTAGTTCAAGGGGATCGGTCTGTCCTTTTCCCGATGGTTAACTGACCCCCCCCACCCCCTTCTGTCACGGCTCAGAGGCTCTGGGTCAGTGCCTTCCCCCACCCATTAGCATGGCGGGTGAAGAATTGTCTGTAATTATGCCCGTCTGTGGACAGACATAAATAGAATAATGTCTGAGACATTATTTTCCAGTAGAGAAAGAGGCGGGTTTAATTTCAGCAATTATGTCCTTGCATAGTGGCACCTGTTTGCTTTCCATTAGCCTTGGCAGAGCCGTTCAGGAAGAGGGGAGCCGCACGCGTGTCTCGGTTGGGGGACCCAGATGCCCTGGTTACGAGCAGACTTGCCTTTCGTGCCTGTGTCCGACGAGAATTCGGCTGAGGTCTCCGGATTCAGGCGTGCAGGGCGGCCTGAGGGAGCTGGCGCCGGGCCCGGCTTTGAATCGGAGTGATACTGGCCCATTCCGGGGCTTCTGGGCTCACAGGGGAGCAGAAACCTCCACTTCCTTTTTGGTTCCATGTGATTGACTTGCTGGTGCTGACACTTTCGGAAGGAAAATTGATCTCGGGAGAATCAGTGGCCTTTTGTTTTTGCTTTTGGGTCATACCCAGCAATGCTCAGGGGCTACTCCTGGCTCCGCACTCAGGAGTTACTCCTGGCAGTACTTGGAGGACCATATGGGATGCTGGGAAATCGACCATATGGGTGCCAGGCAAACACCCTACCCGCTGGACTATCGCTCCAGCTCCAGTTGCCCTTTTTAAAAAATTCCACTTTGTGTTTTGTCTTTTCCATCATATCCAGAGATGCTCAGGGGTTACTCTTGGTTCTGCTCTCAAGAATTACTTTGGGCGCTGCTTGGGGAACGCTATGGGATGCCGGGGACCTAACCCTGGTCACCCGTGCACGGTAAATGCTCTCCCTGCTGTGCTGTCGCTCCAGTCCTAAATCTGCCCTTTCACGGTTTCCCCGTGCACTGACCCAACGCTGCCCCCTCCTCCTGGGTGCCCACGCAGAGTCCTGGTGGGCTCTGATGCATTTGCTCTCCCTCCTGCCTCGCCCCTGCTTTCTCTCCTCCGTTTCTCGGTTCTCTTTTATTTTTTAATTTAATTTAATTTATTAATTTATTTTTTTGCTTCTTGGGTCACACCTGGCAATGCTCAGGGGTTACTCCTGGCTCTGCACTCAGGAATTTCTCCCGGTGGTGCTCGGGATGCCAGGGATCGAACATGGGCCGGCACAGGCCGGTCGCGTGTAAGGCAAACGCTCTACCCGCTGGACTATTGCTCCGGCCCTCGGTTCTCTTTTAATCTTGTCTTTGGACTCTTCCTCCTCCTCTTCTTTTTTTTGGCTTTTGGGCCATACCCAACAGTGCTCAGGGCTTGCTCCTGGCTCTTCATTCAGGGATCATTCCTGACAGGCTCAGGAGACCATGTGGGTGCTGGGGTCAAGGCCAGGTTGGCCTTGTGCAAGGCAAGTGCTCTACCCATTGTACTACCTCACCGGCCCCTCGTTACACTCTTTTTTTTCCCCTTTCTGATTTTTGGGCCATACCAGTGGTGCTGAGGGCTTCCTTGTAGCTTTGTGCTTAGGGATCACCCCTGACAGGCACAAGGAACCATATGGGGTGCCGGGGATGAAACTCGGACTGGCTGTGTACAAAGCAAGCGCCCTACCCATTGCACCATCTCTCTGGCCCCCATTTCCTTCTTAAACACATTTTTCCCCGGGATGCTTCTGAGAGAGGGTGTAGGAACCCCATAAAATTGCCTTTTGTGAAGGAGATGCTCCAGCTCAGCCCCTGCTCGGTCTGAGCCGTGTGTGGGGTGCTAAAAGAATTTACTCAGAGAACCAGGTGTTTTTGACAAAAGGGAGTCAGACCAACACAGCCCAAAAGAGAGGCCTGTTCGGCGTTCCTAGGGGATACTATCTGGGCAGCTTTAGGGGCCCTTCTGCCTTTCAGAGATAAGTCAGTCTCGGGGAGGGGGCAAGTGGGAGTCCTGGACCCAATTTGGGAGAGGAAGTCATTTGCATATAGAATACGCTTAAGCCAGTCACGTAAAAAGGAGAAGAAATAGCGTCTAGTAATTTGGGTCAGTGATGAGCTATTCTAAGCTCATCGTGGAGAGACCATAAAATGTATGTGAAATCATCTTATTCATTTATTTTTTAATGTTTGGGACATTATTTCAACACTGTGATTTACAAAGTTGTTTGTGACGTCACTGCTGGCATTCCATGTTCCCACACTGATCCCACGCCCAGCTTGACCTTCCCCCACCAGTGTCCCCCGATTTCCCGCCCCTCCGCCCCCCTCCCCTCCCAGCCTGCCCCGGTAGGTTATATATTGCATTGCCTTTATATTGCTTGTTACCACACAGGTCTCACGATGGTGTTAGGAAAGTCACCGCCTGGGAATTTACTGAGCTGTTAGCTGTGAGTTGAGCTCTGGGTCCTTGTATTCGCTCGCTGAGCTTCACGGGTTGCTACGCAACTTTCCCCCTAGTTTGCTGTGGTCCTACTGGGCTGTTGGCTCTGGGAAACTTGGAGAAGTCACTGCTCCACACTCCAGGAGATGGAAGTGGCTGATTCAGCGACTTGGCATCTCTCCGAGGTTATTCGTGGAGTTGGGCTGTTTGTATGCCAGAAGAGTCGGGTGTGTGTGTGGGGGGGCGCTGGGCTTTCCAGCATGGCGGAGACTCAGCCTCCCCCCACCCCCGCCCCAGAGAGGTTCCAGCCAGAGATCTCAGCCCGGAGACTTACCAGGGATGACTCAGCTATGGTTGAAAACAATATAATGAAATCAATTTAGCTTCTCCCGGGAGGGGCGTACTCTGGCCAGTTCTAGGAATTTTGGTGTCAAAGGCATTGGCTCCATATCTTGTTGGGCCCAAATGTGTAAGGGGGGGGCAGGGGGGTGTGTGGGGCCAGATGTGTAATGCAGGGGTGTGTGGGCCAGATGTGTAAGGCAGGGGTGTGTGGGCCAGATGTGCAATGCAGGGTGTGTGGGCCAGATGTGTAATGCCGGGGTGCCTGGGCCAGATGTGTAAGGCAGGGGTGTGTGGGCCAGATGTGTAAGGCAGGGGGTGTGTGGGCCGGATGCGTAAGGCAAGGGGTGCCTGGGCCAGTTCTAGGAACTGGTGGAGGCGCAGAAGGGAGGGCCTCTAGAACCTTCTGGTCACAGCTGACCAGCTTGGCCATCAGGGAGGGTATCAGCATGCCAGGTTTTGAAACGGGGACTTGCTACCACTTTTTTGGGGGTCTGGCAGATGCCACTAGGACCCCTTTGCTGGGCCCCCTGCAGTGTGTGCCTGAATCCCACCCGGATAGGATCTGCGCTCTGATGCTGTATTATCATTTGAGCGGCGCCCACCAGGGCAGATTCTTTCCTCCCCCCGCCAAGCTGGGGGAGGGCAGCCTGGTGGTGAAGCCCCATTTTTGGGAGTTAGTGGCTGTTGTGTGTGCGTAACCAGCTCTGGGGACATGACACCCACCGTGAACGTTCCCTTGGCGCTGGCATCCCTGGGAAAAAGCAGCAGATCCTGGGGACACAGAGCCCAGGTGCCCCCACGCGCCGTTCCTGTCCACCTCCCGGGACCGTCCCTCCTTCCTGCCCGCCTCCCGGGACCGTTCCTCCGCTCTGGTTCCGTATCTTCCAGTGGCGCGCGGCTTTCCCGCAGGACATGCTTGATTTCACATTTAGATCCAAATTATGTTTCCGATCTGTCTCCAGATTTAGCATGCATAATTTGATCCCAGCCCCAGATGGAGCCGAGGAGAAGCCGGGAGAGCTTCCCTTACAGCCGGTTCTTGCCACGTGGTTTGAGGGGTGGCAACCAGGTGCTGTTAGTGAGCTTGGAGGGGTTTTATTTATTTATTTTGTCCTTTTGGGCAATGCTCAGGGGTTACTCCTGACTCTGCACTCGGGAATTACTCCTGGGGGTGCCTCAGGGGACCATATAGAATGCCAGGGATCTAACCTGGGTCTACCATGTGCAAGACAAACGCCCTCCCTGCTGTGCTATTGCTCCGGCCTGATCTTGGGTTCTATTTTTTTTGGAGAACGGTTGCTGAAGAGAGCAGAGTCTCCTTGCTGTCGTCCCTGCAGGTGCAGTGGGCCGGCGTGTGCCACTTGTCACTTGTCTTCCCGTGACAAAGGCTCTCCTGGGAGTCTTCTGCAGACGCAGGTGGGCCCAGCCGGCACCTGTAGTTTTCTCCTGGCAGGAGCTTCCTCATGCTGGGAGGTGGGGCAGGAGCCCTGGAGCCGGGCTGGACATGCTGGTGGCCTGGGCACGTTCAGCTTCTCCCGGGCCTCTCTCTCAGGGCTGCGGCTCGCCGTGTCCTCACGTGGCCTTCCCGGCTTTGCCCTCATGTGTTCTTCCCGCGGCCGGAGCATCACCCTCAGCTCCTTCCCGAGAATCATTCCCTAAAGGTGTTATCTCCGGGTGGGGGGAGCCCAGCCCCTGCATCCCAGTTCCCCCTGCTGCCCCACAAGGATCTTGTTTGCACACACAGTTAAGTTGGGAGGAGCTGGGTGTTGGCACATCAGCGTTTGGAGCTGAGAGGGGCCCAGCCCACTTACCAGCTTTTCAGGTTGTTTTTTTTTTTTTGTGTCACACCCAGCAGTGCTGAGGGCTGACTCCTGGCTCTCTGTTCTCAGGGAATCGCTTCTTTTTTTTTTTTCCCTTTTTGGGTCACACCCGGCGATGCTCAGGGTTACTCCTGCTCTGCACTCAGGAATTAGTCCTGGCAGTGCTCAGGGGACCATATGGGATGCTGCGGATTGAACCTGGGTCGGCCTCATGCAAGGCAAATGCCCTCCCCGCTGGACTGTTGCTCTGGCCCCTTAGGGATCACTCTTTTTTTTTTTTATTATTTTAAACTTCTTTATTTTGTTGCTTTAATTTTAACTTTCCTTGACATATTCATTAAATATTTTAAGCAATATTTTAAGGTTGGGGGAGCAGAGTGATAGCCCAGCGGGTAAGGTGTTTGCCTTACACGTGGCCGGCCCAGGCCGGCTCGTGTTGGATCCCTGGCATCCCATATGGTCCCCAAGCACTGCCAGGAGTAATTCCTGAGTGCAGAGCCAGGAGAAACCCCTGAGCATTGACGGGTGTGACCCAAAGAAAAAAAAAGATTGAGAGAGAGAGTACAGTAGGCAGGACCTTTCATGCAGATGACTAGATTTGGGACCCTTGGGACTCCATATGTTTCCCTGAGACTTGTCAGAAGTGATCCCTGAGTTCAGAGACAGAATTAAACCATGTTCACCATGGGTGTAGCTTAGGGATCACTCTTGACGGGCTCAGGGAACCATATGGGATGCTGGGGCTCGAACCCAGGTCAGCAGCGTGCATGCAAGGCAAACGCCTTCCCACTCTCCTGTGTCTCTAGCCCCCGTTACCCATCTTAGAGAAGTCATTTTCCTGGAGCAGCAGGAGGATGTAGGTATGTGGGGGGTGCCCAGGTTACCCTGTGCCCCAGAGCTGCACTGGGGACACTGGGGAGGCGAGTGTCTTTCTACCATTGGGACTCTCCTTCTGGGGTCTGTCCCCTCTCCCAATCTGTTTTCTGTTTGTTCTGGGTGTGGGTGGGCCGAGACAAGGAGGGGGAGTCACAGTGACCTTTGGAGGGTCCAGTGGTGTCCAGCCCCATCTGAATGTTGAGCTGGATCGAGAGTCCAACCTGAAGGGCTCTTGCCTTGCACGCGGCCGACCGGGTTCGATCTCCGGCATCCCATATGGTCTCCCGAGCCCCGCCAGGAGTAATTCCTGAGTGTAAAGCCACGAGTAGCCCCTGAGCATTGCCGGGTGTGACCCCAGGACAGCACAACAGCAGCAGAATCTCAGAGGTGCGGGCAGGGGTCCAGTGTGCTGGTGGGCATGGGGAAATGCTGACTGTTTCGTCCCCCAGGAGGATGAGAGGTCACCTGGTGAGCGCCGTGCTCTTGCCCTGTCTCCCGGCCCTGTGTGTGTCCTCCGGCCGCTGCCACACCGCACACCGTCGTCCAAGAACCTCAGAAATGGCCGCCCTGCTGCCCTGGGGGCCGATAGCTGCAGTCTCGGGGTGCTCATTCCACAGCACCCAGGCGGGGGGAGGCTTCTTCCGGGCTGGCCCGACTTCTGGCGGCTCCCAGGCTGCAGCCTGCTCTGGTGAATGGTGGTGACTGACCGCTAGGGTCACCAGCAAGTCCTCCCCGTCCGTCCATGTCCACACGGGAACCCCTTTGCTTTCTTTCCTATTGAAGGCCCTGACTGGAGTCCTGGCCTCCTCCCATGCCCTGGAAATGCCTTGGAACGGAACCGCCTCGAACCAGTTGAAGCAAGGCCCGGGGCTGCCCAGATTCGATTTCCCAGGCCTTCCTGGTTTTTTTTTTTTTTTTTTTTTTTTGCTTTTTTGGGTCACACCCGGCGGCACTCAGGGGTTACTCCTGGCTCTGCACTCAGGAATTACTCCTGGCGGTGCTTGGGGACCATATGGGATGCCGGGATCGAACCCGGCTGGCACAGGCCTGCCGCGTGCAAAGGCAAACGCCCTACCCGCTGGGCTATCGCTCCGGCCCACAGGCCTTCCTGTTAAGAGATGCTGCAAGGTGCTACGTGGACTTAGGTGCTACGTGGACTTTCTTTACTGGGAGGTGGTGGGGGCGAGGGACCATCACACCCGGCAATGCTCAGGTGTGGCTCAGAATTCCTGTGTTCAGGAATTACTCCTGGCGGTGCTCGGGGAACCATATGGGATGCCGAGGATCGAACCGGGTCGGCCCAGGCCGCCGCGTGCAAGGCAAATGGCCTACCTGCTGGGCTATCACTCCAGCCCCTGGATGCACTTTTTAAGCCAATACCCAGACCAGCCTTTGCACCCAACCTCCACCCCCGCCTCTCAGGGCTTGACCCCCATGAAGGGGGCTTTTGCTGGGTCTAACCCAGGAGGGAGAGGAGAGAGAAGCGCGGGGACACGGGAGAAGGCCGATCCTGACAGTAATGAAAACCCATTTAATTCACGGGGAGCCCTTCGGCGCAGCTGCCTGGGCCCGTCGTTTGAAATATTCATTAAGCGCCGACTGAGGAGTTAGGGATACAGTCTCCTTATGCAAAATTTAACATTTGCGCGGCCTAGCGGGCTCTATCATATTTATAAGCGGTCTGACACATTCATTTCAACTCATAAGTCTATTAAACCAGGAAATGTGTTTTTAATGTGCTTTTTGGGAGACAGAAGAGACAAGACACGTGGGCAGTGCCAGCCTCTGTGAGTCGCTTGCTGCCAAGCCTTTATTATCCGGAGATTTAGGAGGCTGCCGTCGAAGTGGCCCTCACGAGCTCTTTGCAGGTTGTTATCCCCCCCCCCCCTTAGTGTTTGTAGCATCTCCTTGCGCTGGAGGGCGCCAGAGAGCCCGTCAAGGCAAAGATGACAGCTGTTCGGGCTCTTCTGTGTCAGGACGATGGGGTCCCGCACGTTTGGATTGTTGCTTTGTTTCGGCCCTTTTGCTCGTTGTGGAGAGCACTTAGCAGAGAGTGGACGCCGGTGGAAAGCCCGTGAAATGGAGAGGAGATTGGTGCCAACTCCCGAAACAAGACAGCTGAGGGTTCTCGCGGGGCGAGACTCGCGGCCGTGGGGGGCTGCCCCCTCCAGCTCCAGGAGGGCATAGACTGGCCTCAGGAAGGGGGATCCGCCCGCCCCGCCAGCAGCTTCTGCTCTGCCTCGTGCCAGTGTCTCTTTGGGCTGTGTGTCCCCGGGTTTCAGCCCCGCTCTCCTCCCTCTAGTGCCAGAGGAGACTCACTCAGCATCTTCAAACAACATCAGCTGTTCCCCGGGGACCCACTTTTGAGGACAGTTGCCTGTCATTTAAAAAAAAATGAACTTTATTCAAACACCGTGAATTACAGAGTTGTTTACGCTACAGTTGTTTCGGGTGTTCAATATTGTGACACTGATCCCGGCACCAGTGTGCCCTCACCACCACCAAAGACCCCAGTTTCCCACCCCAAGCTTACTCTCTTAGCAGGCACTTATTAGTTGACTTAATATTGCTTATTGCAACATATAGCTCGTGATGGTGTTGCTAAAGTCATGACCTTTACTGAGCGGCTTCGTACAATTTGGGCCATCTGCGTTATTGCTTTCACTATCTTTTTTTGAGAGACTTACATACGCGGGGCAGAGCTGCTACCGGCTCTCCCTGTGCCCAGCTGATCACAAGGTGCCCGGGAGGGAAGGCGGGTTCTAGCCCTGGCCCGCCATCCCAGCAGAAGCTCGCAAGAAGCCAGAGAAACCCCTCACACAATGAGTGCTGCCATTTTCCACATCCGACTCCCCCACTTGTCAGAGCTCCACCCAGCAGAAGAGCTGATCACCCGCACGGCAGAGCCTGGCAAGCTACCCGTGTCGTATTTGATAGGCCAAATACCAGTAACAATTATAGACCTCTTTCCCATCACCTGATGGAATGGTCTGAGGCTCTTCACGTTCCTGGAGCGAGCAGGTGCCCTTGGGCTACACTAGCATGTGACAGGACATATGGAGATGTTACTGGTGCCCTCTTGAGCAAATCGATGATCAATAGGAAGACAAGTGATACACGTGATTTTTTTTTTTTTTTGCTTTTTTGGGGTCACACCTGGCAATGCTCAGGGATTAATCCTGGCTCTGCACTCAGGAATTACTCCTGGCGGTGCTCCGGGGACCATATGGGATGCTGGGGATCGAACCTGAGTCGGCCATGTGCAAGGCAACCGACCTCCCTGCTGTGCTGCCGCTCCAGCCCCCCACTTTCACTATTTCACTGTAACATTCAATATTGACCTTACTGAACTTAGTAGCTTCTATTCTGATTTTTTTTCTTTAACATAGTTGTTCGTGTTAATTTGTTACAGACATTCAATATTCAACCCCATCCCACCACCATTATCTCCACTCTTCCCAAACACAGTCACCTTTTGAGCTGGAGATATTCGGGCATTCTTCCCCGAGGTGACCCGGAAGTGAACAGATTCTCAGGACCCCTCACTTCTTTGATGAACCCAAATGAGGAATTTAAATTAATGAGAAATCAATGTATTGATGAAGAATCAATTTATTGATTGATAAATCAAGTCCTCTTCCTTGAAGAGGAACTTAAATTCTTTAAATTCTTAGGAATTTAAGAACTCCAATTTGAGTGGTGGAGTGATAGTACAGCGGGTATGATGCTTTCCTTGCATGTGGCTGACCTGGATTTGATCCCATATGGTCCCCTGAGCACTGCCAGGACCAGGAAAAAGCCCGCGCTGGGGTGCTGGCCCCAAACATTGATGTATGGTTCGCAGGTTACTCCTGGCTCTGCACTCAGGGATTACTCCTGGCGTTGCTCAGGGGCCCAAAGGGGACCTGCTGGGATATGCGAGCTAGCCCCGATACTATATTTTAAATGACCATTTCGAATTGTTCTTTGGTAGCGTATAGAAGTGTCGTAGACTTTCCAGTGTTAGTCTTGAGCCTGACACCTGGCTGGCCTTACTCATTAGCTTTAAGGGGCTTTGGGTAGGTACCTTGGGATTCTCTGTCATACCTTTGAATAGTGACAATTTTTCCCCATCTAATCTGTACGCCTTTTAATTTTGTTTTTCTTGCCCAGTTGTACTGGCTAAGATGCCTCATACTATGGAGAATAGGACCAGTGGGAGTGGACATTTTTGCCGTCTTGACTGGAAGGAGAAAGCATTTCAGGGCGGGGCGATAGTACAGCCAGGAGGGTGTTTGCCTTGCATGCCGCCAACCTGAGTTCAACCCCTGACGTCACATATGGTCCTCTGAGCACTGCCAGGAGTAGTTCCTGAGTGACCCAAAAAAAGCCAAAAAAAAAAAAAAAACAAGAACAAGAATGGGGCTGGAGTGCTAGTAAAGTGGGAGGGCATCTGCCTTGCATGTGGCTGACCTGCGTTCAATCCCCAGCACCCCAGAGTCCCCCTGTATCACTCAGGTGTAAGCCCTGAACACTACAGGGGTGTGGCCGCGAACAACAAGGCAAAAAGAAAAGGAGGTTAAAAGGGGCGATGTGTATGTGTGGGGGCGGGGAGGAGGGTTGTGTGCGGTGGTTAGGAGAGGCGGATGGCACAGGGACTGTGGTTTTGGTTTTACCATGGCCTGCCCAGTTGTTCATAATACAGTTGTTTCAGGCATTCCATGTTCCAGCACCAAGTCCACCACCTGTGTGACCTTCCCTCAACCGCTGTCCCCAGTTTCCTACCCACCTCTCAAGCTTGCCCCCTTAGCAGGCACAGAATAAATTTATTTTATATTGCCTGTGACAACAAAATGGCTATTCGCATTATTGACAAATAGTTCAGTAAAAGAAAGGTTGTGAAAATAGTTCTCGGCTCACGGTGGTGTCATTCCGTGCTTGTCCGAGAGTTTGCCGAGCTGCGGGTGCCGGTGAGCCTCCTGCGTTATTGTTCTTGATTGTGGTACTGGCGGGCTCCGTGCTCCTCCCTATCTCCTCTGCTGAGCCCCGCTGTCTGTCAGTACCGTGGAATCTGGCGGTGTCGTGGGTCTGCGTCACTCCAGGACCTCCGGGCGATTCTCAGCCTGGCCCCTCAAGGAGGCCCCAGAGCCTTCCTCCCGGAGACCCGGTGCCGGGAGTTTGGGAGGCTTGGTTTGCTCCTCTTCCGAGACTATCGGACGCTGTGTGGCTGGTACCGGGAGGAGGCTGGGGGTGAGAGTGTGGCTGCTGGTGTTTCCAGCAGTAGGTGGGGCCGGGGAGGTTTCCTGGTCCCACTCCAAGAAGTCCCCAGAGTTTTTCAACCTGAAAACCAGGTTTCCTCCGCTTGGCGTCTCTGTTAGTCATGGAGCAGCAAGGCTGGGCCGTTTGCAGGAAGGGGGCCGAGGAGTGTGGCTGCAGCTGGGGTTTCTCACTCAGCTTCATTCCCAGAACCAAAGTGTGGGCACAGTGAAAATTAGTGGCCACTGTTCCTCTGGGCAGCAGCAGAAACGCCAGAGAGCACAGGACCCCCTCCCGGCTTGATTTTACAGGCTGTGTGGTCCGTGTCGACGGGTGCAGAGAGCTTTTGGGGGGATTCTCTGGGTGCTGAGTGGGCTCTGTTCTCCACGCTCGCGGCCACACTGACAGACGTTGCTGTCCGCATGCACCGCTCAGGGGAGTGCTGCAGGGGAGGGTCCCCAGGAAAGAGAAAGGCCCAGAGACACACTGATCTGGGCTCAGGACCGTGAGGTCGTAAAATAAACGTGAAGTTACAGAGTGGGAGGGGGAGGCGAGGCAGGGTGTGTGTGAGAGATACACGTGTATGTCTCTGTGTGTGTGTGCATTTGTGTCTGTGTACATGTGTCTGTGTGTGCATGTGTATGTGTGTCTATGCATGTGTGTCTGTGTAATGTGTGTGCATATGTGTGAGCCTATGTGCATGTGAGTGTTTGTGTGTGCATGTGTATGACAAAGAACCTCCGGCTCCGGGCACATCTCTTTGACTCCACCGTTCTCCCTGCATTAACATACGCCTCAGAGACCTGGGCCCTACGGAAAGCAGGATGAGAATGCTATTCGGGTCTTCCAGAGAGGAATCGAAAGAGCTATGCTTGGAATATCACACCTCACTCCAAGTGAGAGAAGGAATCGGAGCTCCGGCGTCCATCGACCATCAGGAGTCAGGGACGCTGTCTTGTTTGCCAAGGCGTCGAAAATCAGATGGGCTGGACATGTAATGCGACTTGGAGACGACCGCTGGACAAGAGCTGTTACCGACTGGATCCCATGGGACGTCCAAAGATCAACGTGGCCGCCCACCTGCAAGATGGTCAGACTTCTTCGTCATGACCTTGAAGGAACAATTTGAGGCTCTTCGTATTCCTGGAGCAACCAGATGCCATTGGGCTACAATGGCGCGTGGTAGAGTCCAATGGAAATGTTACTGGCTCCTGCTTGAGCAAATTGGCGAATAACGGGATGTTAAGAAGTGATCAAGTGTATGCATGTGTGTGTGTGTCTGTGTGTACACATCATGTCTGTGTTCCTTGGTTTTCTGTTCACGTCTATGTCTGTGTAGCTGTGTGCTTGTGTGTTGTGTCTGTGCGTCTATGTATGTGTGTGCATGTATTTCTGTGTATGTGTGCCAGTATTTTCTGTTTAAATGGGTAGATCTGTGTCTGGTCCTAATCTTTGTACTCGCCCCTGGAGCCACTCTGGGGTTCCATGTTTCTGCTGGTGAGGACCTCTGAGAATGCAGGAGCCTACCCTGAAAATATTCATGTGCCCCGTGAATCACGGGGCGTCTCTTCCCCTAGAGTCACGAGTACTGGGCCCTGCCCAAGACCTCCCCTTGGGAGAAGCTTCAAAGCTGTTTCATTTGCTTTGGCCTTTCCCTCCTTCCCACCCCCTTTTGCTTTTTTGGGGTCACACCGAGCGATGCTCAGGGGTTACTCCTGGCTCTGCACTCAGGAATTACTCCTGGCGGTGCTCGGGGTCTATATGGGAAGTTGGGAATCGAACCCTGTCAGCTGTGTTCAAAGCACACTGCTGTACCTCCCTGCTGTACTATTGCTCTGGCCCCTGCCCGTGAATGTTTAATGTGGGATGGGGGACAGCTAGAATGAAGCGGCTTGAGGAAGGCTGGCCAGGGGAAACAGGCTTCGTCTTTCAGACCTGCTGATGTTGGCCTGGAAGCACTGGGGAAAGCGTGTTGGGGCGGTCGGGCTGGGTGAGACCCTGCCTGACTTGGGCTCCGAGCCACACATGGGGCGCATCTGCCCCATCTGTTGTACTTCCTCGGTGTACTTCCTCCCGGGGTACTTCCTCCCCGGTGTACTTCCTCCTGGGTACTTCCTCCCGGGGTACTTCCTCCTGGGTACTTCCTCCCGGGTACTTCCTCCTGGGTACTTCCTCCGGGGTACTTCCTCCTGGGTACTTCCTCCGGGTACTTCCTCCCGGGTACTTCCTCCGGGGTACTTCCTCCTGGGTACTTCCTCCCGGTGTACTTCCACCTCCTGGTGTTTTTTAAGCCACGTCAGAAAATTGCTTTCCTGGCCAAGTGGATGACCGCCGCTGTCGCTACCAGAATAGAAAGATGACCCAGACTCCGGCTTGAAGCCGTTTCAGCTGGTGAAGCGTCGCTGCGCATCCTTGAAGTGGCCCTTGAGGTCCGCCAGTGTCTAGACCTGCCCTTGTCTCTGCAGATGGGCCGCCACCGGCTCTTGGCTGCCAGGCCGGGAGCCCTGGGCCATGTGGGCAGTGGGTGGCCCAGCTGTGAGTCACCCCGTCTTCCTAGGAGCTTGCCTCTACATGTGGGCTTCCCATGGGGACCTGTGACCTCTGAGCCTCGCTCCCGCACCCTGTGCACCCCTGTTCTCCTGGAGGGCACCCCAGAGATCGGCTGGGCGTGTCCAGGCCCAGCAGGCGCCCAGCAGACTCAACTCAAGTTCCAGGCAGAGCCCCAGGACCCACCACCCTGAGGGCACCCCAAGGCTCTCAGCCCCAGAGAGATGGTGTTTGAGCCACGGGAAAACTCAGCAGGTGGGGAGGGTGCCAGAGAGGGTTACAGGGAAGCGTCTCCTTGCTCGCAGCTCACCTGGTCCGATGTCCAGCACCACATGGGGTCCCCAAGGACTGCAAGCGGTGACCTCTGAGCACAGAGCCAGGAGTAAGCCGCAACTCCCCCACCCTCTGCCCGGCAACGCACACTCCAAATCAAAACTGGCGGAGACAGGGAACTCCACGCTGGCCGGACAGTGTGGTGGGTGCCTTTAGGGCTACTGGCGGACAGTGTGGTGGGTGCCTTTAGGCTACTGGCCTGAACCTAGAAAGGGTGAGAGAGGTACATTTTAGGGCACACTTTTATGGAGGGTCACACCCAGCAGTGTTCAGGGGCTTACTCGTGACTCAGTGCTCAGGCATCACTCCCAGTAGGGTTCAGGGGACCCTGTGCGGTGCCAGAGATCGTGCGTGGCGAGGCAAGTGCTTTACCGCTATCCTATGGCTCCGGCCGGGGCCCAGTCCCTATTTATCCATCGCCTGCGAGTTTCCAGAACTGAACTCAGAGGCTGCAGGAGAACTTCGCTGCCTGTCATTCACTGTTGGCTGCGCTACGGTCCGGCCACTGCCAGCCTGCAGAGTGCCTTGAACCCCCCCAATAGGTGACTCACGCTCAACCCCACCCCCCCCGAGGCTCAGGTCACCTGCTTCCCCAGTGTCAAGCACGCACTGGGAGTTGTAGGGGAAGAGAGAAGGTTCTGGAAGTCTCTGTCCAGTCTTTTAAAAGACAAGAGCGGTGTAGAACAGGAAATGGGAAGTGATTCGGTCCAAACCAAAGGAATCCCTGAAGCTTATTTCCAAGATCCTGCAGAGAAGGAAGGAAGTTGGGGAAGGGGGGCAAGTGCAGCGTTTGCGTGCAGGGGTGACCCCAACAAGACCCACAAGCACTGAGCTGTGAGTAGTCCCTGAACACTGCGGGCTGTGGTCCAAGAGCCAGAAAGAAAGAGAAAAACAGAAAATGGAAGGTAAAGAGGGGGGCGGGAAGGCGTGTGGGGCAGGAAGGGGGGCTTGGTCCCACCGCGAGGGGCATCCTCTAGCAACAGACCTTGGCTGGACATGGATTCGTGTTGGAATCCACACCGGGAGCCCATGTGTGCGTATGTGTCCACATGTGTGCGTGTGTGTGTTTGAGTATGCATTCACATGTGCCTACATGTTCATGTGCCGGCCTGTGTGCATATGTGCCCGTTGTGCTCGTGTATGTGCACACGTGCGGCGTGTGTGCGTGTACCTGTTGCTTCTGTGTGTTTCACTTTGGTGAGTGCAGCCTAGCACCCTTGGAGCCTGGAGACAAGCCGGCCACCCGGCCCTCTGGGGGTCGCTTGGGGCGTTCACTGCAGCCCTCACCGGCCAGGCAGTGCCCTCGGGCAGGACAGACAGGTGGGGGCGCGGGACGTGGCTCCGTGGGCAGCTCTAGACTGCAGCATATGGCAGTAGGCGGAGGCTGCTTAGAGCTGCACCAGCAGCAAGGGGGTTCCTAAAGATGTCTGCGTAGAGTAAAAAAAGAAAAAGATGAAGAAGAATGCCGACATTTGGCTAATGCAGCCTTAAAGGTGTGGGCGTGGGCACTGGGGGCCATCTGGCCTGTCTGTGGCTCCGAGTACGGGTGGGGGAGGGGACCTCCTCTCTCCCCACCCTCGCCGAGTGCTAGGACAGGGTGGGGAGTGAAATGTGCACTGATGTGGAGGCAGACCCCGGGGGGCT
Organism: Cryptotis parvus; assembly: GCA_021461705.1. Classification (NCBI taxonomy): domain Eukaryota; kingdom Metazoa; phylum Chordata; class Mammalia; order Eulipotyphla; family Soricidae; genus Cryptotis; species Cryptotis parvus. The sequence continues at coordinate 26,487 of JAJIBD010034629.1, read as the reverse complement.
GGGCTGGGCTGGGTAGTGGGGTTTGAGTTGATGGGGAGACAGCTGTGGCGGCTGGGGGCTGCGCCAGGGGGCCCAGGCAGCAGCGGTGAGGGGGCGCGGGCAGAAGCCTGTTTCTGGGGCTCAGGGAAGGAGGCGCAGACAGGGAAGGCTGGACATAGTCCCTGCCCGGGGTCAGAGGCTCGGCGATGCGTCCCTCTCTGCTGCTGTAGGGCGAGGCATGTGCTGGGGGGGATGTTAGGGCACGTGCTGGCTGGGGGGGGGCGTTAGGGCACTCGATGGCTGGGGCGGGGCGTTTGCTGACCTTCAGCCGGGCCAATGGGTGGCTGGAGCCGGCTCTGGGGGCTGCAGCTTCTCTCTGCCTCTGAGCACCCCCCCACACCTCCTTGGCAAAGCTTCTGAGATGCAGAAAACCAGATCAGGGCTGGGGGCTGGGGGCGGGGGTGGGGGCGGATGTACAGGGTGGGGCAGCCAGCCCCTGCTGGGACGCAGTTTGCTGAGACCTTTGACCTCCTCTTTCCTGGTTTGAAGGGCTGACGGGGCACAGTGGCTGGAGAGACCCGTCTGGCCCAGAGTCACGTGGGCGCGCTCCACACGGCCGCGCTGCCCTCCCTGCTCCGTGCCGCTGAGTGTTTCCAGGCAGACAGCTCAGACCTCTCGGCACTGAACAGGGTGACGAGCCTGCATGGAAGCCCGTTCTGGGGGCCTGCGGGGGAGGCACTTTCACAGGCCCCGAGACGCTCCAGCCAGAGAAGGGGCCCAGGCACAAGAAATGACCCTGAGCCACCAGCCTGGGGTGTCCCAGCACCCATTGCTTGGACTCTGGCTCTGGGGAGCTTCCAGAACCTTCTGCAGGCAGTGGCAAGGCTGAGCTGTCAGTGTCCCCGCCTGTGTCCAGGCGTCCGTCTTACTGAGCGTCCAGTGGGGCTCTGTCAGTTGCCGCTGCCCTTGCCAAAGGCTGGGTCTGGCTCTTTGCGGCTCCTTCCAGGATTAGTTTCTCCACCTGCCTCCTGCCCTCCCGGCTGGACTCCACAGGGAGCTTCTTGCAGCTTCCTTGATGGTCTGTGTTAATGCCTGTGTCCCTCTTGGGCACACTTCCATTTTGTTTTGTTTTACTTTTTTGGGTCACCCAGTGATGCTCAGGAGTTACGCCTGGCTCTGCACTCAGGAATTACGCCTGGCGGTGTTCAGGGGACATTATGGGATGTTGGGATCGAGCCTGAGTCAACCACATGCCCTGCTTTTTATTTATTTTTTAATATGGGGTTCACACCTGCAGGCCTGCTTTGGCTCAGGGCGGGGAGACACTCAGGTCGACCTGGGAGACCGGGGCTCCTCCACTCCAGCCTGTTGAACCTGCTCTCCGCCTGGAGACTGTTGATTTTAAGATAACTAATCGGGGCACATATGCCTGGGAATAGACCCAACGATGCAGCGATTACTAGAAAAAAAATTAATAGGGTCTGGGAATTATGTGTACTTTATTAAGCACTCGCTCTTTCGAAATTGGCAATTTTCGTTTAGCAACAGTATCGGGCTGAGCTGAGCACCCGTTGGCCAACCGTTCTTCACCGAGAGAAAGTCTCTGCCTTTCTCCGCTGGGTTTGGCGGCATGGTGGCAGCTGGTCTCAGTTCATCTGGGGATTCCCAGGGTCTCTCCGCCAGATCCACTTTGGAACCTGGTAGGGACAGAGATGAGAGTTGATCCACTTTGGAACCTGGTAGGGACAGAGATGAGGAGTTGATCCACTTTGGAACCTGGTAGGGACAGAGATGAGAGTTGATCCACTTTGGAACCTGGTAGGGACAGAGATGAGAGTTGATCCACTTTGGAACCTGGTAGGGACAGAGATGAGAGTTGATCCACTTTGGAACCTGGTAGGGACAGAGATGAGAGTTGATCCACTTTGGAACCTGGTAGGGACAGAGATGAGAGTTGCAGAGAGATGCTTGGAGGGGCCATGCCTGCAAATGGTGCTTCCCTCTCTTGCCCACACCCTATTGGCCAGGGCCGAGTCACGTGATCCGCCTCCCTGGCAGGGATGCTGGGAAATGCCGTACCCTTTCTAAGGACGCCCGGGAGGAAGCGGTGAAAGGTGGGGTCCCCGCCGCAGTCCCCCTCACCGTCCTTGGTACCAGTTCTTTGGGATTCTCAGCCGAGTCCCGCCTGCTCGGGATGAGTTTTGCAACTCCACTTCTCTCCCGGCCTCTTATTCCTGCTCTCTGCCTTGCCCGCCTGATCTAGCCAAGGCCCGGGGTTCTGTCTGCACCCCAACCTGCGGTGGGTGGATGCCAGACTCCAGCTCCGCCGAATCCCACTGCACGCTTTCCCGTGGACTCCTGGACCCTCTCTTCCACCCAAATCCTCTAAGTTACACCCTTCTGTCACTGGGAAAATACAGTCAGGAGCAGACACGCTCCCTTCTAGTTATTACCAAATTTATCCCATTATTAGCCGCTGCCCCCTAAAATTGTGTGCCGCGGTTAGTAACACTAATGTTTTGCGGTGGGGAGTTCTGCGGCTGGTCTTTGCGGTGGGGGTGGTGGTTGCTGTTGGCCTCTATCTGCCTCTTCAAAATAACGTTCCCCTCCTGGTTCTAACCCTTCTCCCTCCCAGCTCTCAGCGTGCCTTTCTGGCAATACCTTACATTTCCTCAGGGTTTCTCCGTCTTTCTCTCTGCAGCAAATTAAATTTCATTCCCCTTGAATTTCATCATCAGCTTCCCCACCCCTCCTTCCCCTACTTCTTTTTATTCACATTCTTTCCTGGGGATCTCACCAGCCCTGCAGCTCTGCTTAGAACGTATGGGCCCGGCTCCCAAATTGATTCTCCAGCCGAGCTTGCTTTCCTGAACGCCAGAATCAAATATCCCTACTCTCCCTGTAAGCCGTGTTGGGTTGCCTCCAGCATTTAAAACCAAGGATCTCAGCTCCTTTTCCCTTGACCTCGGCTTTCTCTCTCTCCTTTCTCCTTTGTAGCAGGAAGCAGATAATGGCTGCAGGTTAAAGGGAGAGAGGAGCGTTGCTGGGTTCTTCGGGTGCTAACGCAAATTATCAGCGATATGTTTGCCTGTGTTATATATATATTTATAATACCTGTGTTACATATATCAGTAAATGCTCGAGATGAGAGCCTTCTACTGAGACTATACCACCTACACGGCAGAGCCTGGCAAGCTACCCGTGTTTTATTTACTTGTTATGCCAAAAGCTAGTAACAATTATGGACCTCAGTACCATGACCTGAAGAATGGTTTGAGGCTCTCCCTGTCCCTGGAGCAAGCAGATGCCCTTAGGGTTACACTTGCTTGCGACAGGACTTACGGAGATGTTACTAGTGCCCACTCGAGCAAATCGATGAACAATGGGAAGACAGTGATACAGTGACAGTGATTTGAATCCAGCAGTTTCTGTTGCGAATGCAGCAAGACTTGGAGGTGGTACAGAGACCGCTTGTGGGAGGGGCCAGGACCACCGCGCTCCAGGCTGCGTAACCCTGAATTAAGTTTGCATCCGTGTATACAGCCAAAATGAAGGTGCCCAGTCAGCCATTTGGCTCTTCCATACTCCTCCACGAGCCTCTCCCCAAAGTCGATAGATTCAAGTTGGCCGACTTCATCATTTTTATTCAGGGACTGGAGCTGTGCCCAGTAGGCAGGCGCGGTGTCAGAGTGAGCTTGGCGACAATTCAGTGAAGGGTCAGAGTGACAGCAAAGCCGGGAGGGCGTTTGCCTCGCCTGTAGCGACCCAGGTTCCATCCCCGCATCCCATGTGGTCCCCTGAGCACCACCAGGAGAATTTCCGGCGCAGAGCCAGGAGTCACCCCTGAGCATCACCAGGTGTGACCCAAAGAGAAAAAAAAAACAGAGAAATAGTATTGAAGGTGGGGCCGGAGGGATAGGGCAGTGAGGAGGGCGGCTTGTCTTGCCGTGGCCAACCCAGGTTCAATCCCGGCCTCCCTGAGTACCGCTAGGAGTCATTCCCTGAGTACAGAGCCAGGGTAAGCCCTGAGCCTCTCCCAGTGTGGCTGTAAAACCAAAAGACCCGAAATTTTTACTGGGGACTGGGGATTGAGTAGTCAAGCCCTCGCCTGCATGCGTGAGGCCTTGGGTTTGATCCCTAGCACTACACACACAAGGGGTCTCGGAAGGGCCTTAGCTACGTTTCTGTAGATGGATTTTATTTCACTCGCGGGCTCTCCGTCCCTCTGAGTTGGCTTCTGTGTCCGCACAGCCGTGAGCCGACATTTGCCTCAGTGCTGTGCTGACCAGACTGGCCTGTGCTGACCAGACCCCACAGCACAGGGCTCTGGGACCTGCTGCCTAGGAAGACACTTGGAAGCTTCTGGATTCAAGTTAGGGAAGGTTCCAGAAGGCTCTGGGAAGACCCTCTCGTCCAAAACCCAAACAAAGCTAAGACCCTCCCTTGGCACAGGGTTGAAGGAAAGCCCGGGGCTCAGCTAAGCAGCTCGTTTGTGTCATTTAGCCCTGACTTAGAGGACTCAGAAGAGAATTTTTCAGTTCTTGAGATGGTTCAGTGAACACAATATTAAAAAGGAAAAGAAAGAAAGAAAAACCCAAAACATGTTTTTGTCTAGTGGCGAGCTGGGGTGTGGCGTTTCAAAGCAGGCTGGGAGCGATTAGGGGAAGGATCCTTTTTAGACTCCCTTAAATCAGCAGAGAGATGGGGGATTGTTGTTTGCACTCACCGATTGTGATTCAGGCTGTACGTTTCGTTTCGTTTGCGTTTCGGGCCGGGAGGCAGGAGGCCTAGCGAGGAGAGCAGGAGGAGAGCTGGTCTCGCTAATGAGCGCCCCCGCCCCCTGTTCTATATTGGCTGTCAGCTCGGCAAGCGGAGTCCCCAAATAGCCACCATTTGTAAATTGTTCCCGACATATTTTCTGCTCTTTGAATTCCCGGAGTGCCTGCAACATAATTAGGGAGAAGCAATCTTGTACATGGGTAATAGGCGGAGGGACACGGCTTCGGCATGCAAATAGGCTGTTACCTAAGCCGAGAGCCGACACTGCCGCGAGGGACTGGGCCCCGTGGAGGCAGAGCCGCGCTAACGAAGGCGCTGAGAAGGGGGGTCCTCGTCCGCACGCGCTGACAACTAGGGACCACCGGAGCCTCTGCTGCCCCGGCAGACAAGCTTCTGGAACCTTCTCTGACCCAGAATGCCCCTGGGGGGCAGGGCCACGAATATCTGCAGTGGCCTTGTTGAGGGTAGTTGACCCGCTACTACTGACTGTGCCAACTGAACAGGGCACAGTTGGGTACATTTGACTTGCGTTTGCTCCCAGGAAACCATCTCGGTCACTTGTGTTTCACGGTAGGACTTCGGTCCATCCCCTTCCTGGTTGTTTTCGCGTGCAGGGTTGCCGGAATAAAGCGTCGGCAAACATTCTCGAGCCCTGTTGTAGGGTTTCATGCTCTCATTCCTTTGGGCAAGGTCGGTCTTTCTGCCGCCTGTAAGCCAGGCTTGGGCGGCTGTTTGGATCTTTAGAACCTGAAGTCCAGGCAGAACCGTCTACTTCAAACTTTGCTACTCTGCTTGGTCCAGTGTTTCGTGGCTCTGTGGAGTGGCCTTGGCAGGGCCAGGCCAAATGATTTCACTACCTCCACCCTCTCCCCAGCCTGGGCTGACATTCTCCTTCCCTGTAAGAAGCAGCCAACCCCTTCCGAGGCGGTCCTGTTCTGTTGTCTTCGCCCTGGGGAAATCCTGTCCGTCTGTGCCCTCAACTCGAGCGTGTCTGCCTTTCTCCGTCTGTCTGTGCGCCTGGTATTGAGTGGCATTGCCTGTCTCCCGTTGTCTTCTGTGGCGTCACTGGATGTGCCCATCTCTCTGTCATCCGCAAGCTCCTTTGGCGGAGGGTCTCCTTAAAACCCTTTGCCCAGGGCCAGAGCAATAGTCCAGTGGGGAGGGCGTCTGCCTTGCACATGGCCAACCTGTGTTCAATCTCCGGCATCCCATAGAGTCCCGAGCACCGCCAGGAGTGATTCTTGAGTGCAGAGCCAGGAATAGCCCCTGAGCATTGCCAGTGTGACCGAAAATGCCAAAACAAACAAAAACCCTCCTTTGCCCAGTTTCTGACTGGGCTGTTGGTTTTCTGGCCGTTTGAGTTTGGAGCCTTCTTTAATCCACCTGCACAGGTCTCACGAGGGAGTGTGATCAGGGCATGGAGGAGGTGGGAGGGGCCGTGTGCAGGCTCAGCCCATGGGAACCCTGGGTTTGATCCCTGGCCCCGCCTGGTCTCTCTAAGCAGCGCCGGGTATGGCCAAAAGCCAAGGGGAGAAAAGGGAAACTTAAAACCCCAAACCTGGGATCTGACTTGCAGATGCTCACTGCCAGCCCTTGGTTCATCTTTGCAGCCTGTTAGCAGCGTCTTTGGAGGAGCAGTGGGTTTAGTTTTGATGAAGTCAGTGCATTGATGATAGCTTTTTTTTTTTTTTGCTTTTTGGGGTCACACCCGGCAATGCTCAGGGGTTCCTCCTGGCTCTGCACTCAGGAATTACTCCTGGCGGTGCTGGGGGACCATATGGGATGCCGGGATTGAACTTCGGGCCGGCATGGGCCAGCCGTGCAAGGCAAGCGCCCTACCCGCTGGGCTATCGCTCCGGCCCAGATGATAGCTTTTCTACACTGCACCTTTTACCTTTTCTTTAATGGTTTTGGGCCACACCCAGCAATGGTCAGGTCTTAACTTCAGGGACCATATGGGATGTTGGGCATTGAACCTGCGTCGGCCGTGTGCAAGGCAAGGGCCTCTCTCACTGTACATCACTCCGGCCCTGTATCTTATTTTTCAAAAAGCCTTTATCGAGGTGCTGTGATTTGCAATACTCTTCATGATGGTTTCATGCGCCTTTGACTTTGGGCGAAGCTCTAGAACCATCTCCGCCTAACTCGAGATGACCCGGATGGTCTCTTGACTTTTCTTCCAGAATTCCTGTGCGGTGTCGGGGTCCATGTCCCTGTGGATATTGACAGACCCCTTGTGACAGTCGCCCTGAGGGGAGAGAGGGAAGAAGCCCCAAGGGGTAGAAGTTTCCAGAGGAAGAAAGGAGAGCTGGAACCAGGCAGGTGTGGCTGAGGGCCAGACATGTTTGTTTTCCTGAAAGCGGCGCAGGCTCTTGGGAGGGGGGTCTTTGCTCTTCCCAGCAGCTGTATTTGCCCTGAAGTCCGAGACAGGACCCTTGGGTACAGCCAGGGTGGGGAGGGCTGGAGGGAGGCTTCCAGGGAGCTTGACCAGATGCTGACCCTGCAGAGGAGGGGCCAGCGTGGACCCCTTTCAGCAGGAGGGCGAAGACCTCTCCGGCCACTTTCTCCTCTCGCCAAATTCGGGCCCCATGGAGGCGAAAACAAAGTTCCTCTGGGGTCTCTGCCCAAATCCACCATTCCGGGACAGGAGGCGTGTGCTGCGTGTGCGTGTGTGTGTGTGTGTGTGTGTGTGTGTGTGTGTGTGTGTGTGTGTGTGACTCAGAGCCCTTTCATGGGTCATCTTACTCCCCCACCCCCGGCAGAGCTGCAGGTATTTCTTTCCCCACATCACCTTTCATGAATAATTGGGGAGAATGCGGCGGGCAGGTTCCCACTGGGCCTGCCAAGCTGATGGTCCAGGAGAGAGCTTGGAGCCCTCTTCCTCCCGGCCCTCATTTTATCAGCCTCCCCGCCAGAGGGCGCTGTGATTTCCCAGCTGGCAAAGGCGCAGGGAAGAGGGGGCTGATGAGAAGCCCACCGTCGCTCCTTCTGGTGGTTGCAGAGGGGCAGCGTGCAGCTGAGCGACGGGTCTCAGCCTTGCCCCCCCCCCCACCCCGGAGCACGCTCCGCGCGTCTCCAGCTTGTCTTCCTACAACTTGAAACTTCCTGGTCTTTTTCGGAAGTGGATATTGACCTTTAAAAGCAAGCACGCTTGGAGCGGGAGTGATAGTCCAGCGGGGAGCACGCTTGCCTTGCATACCACCGACCAGGTTCAGCCCCTGGCATCCCAGATGGCCCTCGAGCACCGCCAGGGGTAATTCCTGAATGCAGAGGCAGGAATCTCTGAACATCGCCTGGGATGACCCAGCGAGCAAGCACACTGCAGTTCTTTTGTTTGGGGGAATGGAGGTTACACCTGTCAGGGTTTGGGGTCCAAGTGGGATGCTGGGGAGCAAACCCAGCGCTCTCCCTGCTGTACTATGGCTCCAACTACACGGCTGTCATGTTTTAAGAGTGTGTGTGTGTGTATGTGTGTGTGTGTGTGTGTGTGTGTGTGTGTGTTTTGGCCATACCTGGCTGTGCTCATGGGCTATTCCTAGCTCTGTCCAGCAGTAAATGTGGTGCTTGGGGAACTGGACGTGGTGCAGGGGATGGAGCCGGGGTTGGCCACCTGCAAGGCAACAAGCTTAGCCCTGTGCTGTCTCTCGGCCCAGAGTTCTTTACAGCTTTGCACCTTGGGCAAAGGCAGAGTTCAGGTGTTGTCGAAGCCAGGTGTCAGCTGATACGTCTGAATCCCGCCCCAGCACTGCGCAGGTTGGGGTGTGTGTGCTACGTGTGCACCGGCTGCTGAGACACACGGCGGAGAACGTGTGCTTCCGCCTGTGTGTGTGCATGTTCACATACATGCCTTGGGCAGGTGTGTGTGTTTGTATACGTACATGCCCGCTCACATGCATGTGAACACATACGCATACAGGCGTGCAGCGCCCCTGTGTGTCACATGCACGCACCTGTGGGCAGGTATGTTTGTGTGTTTGCATGTTGTGTGTGCGTGGTACATGCGTATCCCTGCATACCCACGCGTACTGAAGTTCGTATACACTGTGGGGAGGCGAGGCGGGGGGGACGGACAGACGGCTGAGCAGTTGGTGTCCCCGGCTGTGACGCGCTGTCCCCTGCATCCCTGACTCTCTGCAAGCTTGCTGGCACGTGCCAGGGACCCGTGGGGGTCCCAGCCCCCAGCCCCCGGCCTGCCGGTGAGTGCTCACGGCGTGGCAGCTGTGTGCGCACAGGTGCCTGTCTGCCCGGCGCCTATCAGAGAAGTCTCTTTCTCCTTTGGCAGCTCCGGGGCCGTGAAAAATACTCCACACGGGCCCGTGTAATTAAAACGCCGGCTGCAGCTTCCCTGTGGCTCTGCGGGCGGCTGCAGTGGTGATGGATGAGCGCACGGCGCGTCGACGGTGCCGAGGCCAGCAGGAACCTGCCGCCGTGCCGTGCCCTCCGACCCCAGCCCACCCTCCAGGCGTCCAGTCGCTCCAGCCTTTCTCTCCCCAGACGGCCCCTTCTGCCACTTGTCTCTTTCTCCTTGCCTGCCGCTGTGTTCCGGCCCAGGGTTCCCGCCGTAGCTGTGCTGACATTTCTTAGCTTTATTGGGGGTGGGGTAGAGGCAGTGGGGAGGGAGCTCTGGATTGCCTCAACCCTCAGGCCACAGCTAGAAAACCCTAGTCCCGCCTTGCCTGCTGGTTCCCCTGACCGTCTGGGGCGGTACAGACGGCACCTGAGGTTGCCAGCCGCCACAGTGCCAGGCGCTCTGCTCTCTGGCTTTCTCTCAGACTCTTCCTCACGGGTGAATAGGAGTTTTGGTGCAGAGCTTTCAGCCTGAGATCTTTCTTTCTTTCTTTCTTTCTTTCTTTCTTTCTTTCTTTCTTTCTTTCTTTCTTTCTTTCTTTCTTTCTTTCTTTCTTTCTTTCTTTCTTTCTTTCTTTCTTTCTTTCTTTCTCTCTCTCTCTCTCTCTCTCTCTCTCTCTTTCTTTCTTTCTTTCTTTCTCTCTTTCTTTCTTTCTTTCTTTCTTTTTTACTGTCTGTCTGTCTTTCTTTTTGCTTTTTGGGTCACACCTGGAAAAGCTCAGGGTTACTCCTGGCTCTGCACTCAGGAATTGCTCCTGGCGGTGCTGGGGACCCTATGGGATGCTGGAGAGTGAACCCCAGTGGACCGCATGCAGGGAAACGCCCTCCTGCTGTGCTGTTGCTCGGGCCCTGTGGCGGCCCTAGAGCAGAGACTGTCTGAGTCCGGATGTCGTGTCCTTTCTCTGCCCTCAGCCAGGCCAGATCTCAGGGCTCAGACTTTGATGCCCTGGACTGATCCTCCCAGGAAAAAAGGGGAGCCAGAGAACTTCGTCCAGGGTCGCCAGCCAGGGCTTGATCCCGAGCACCACACGGCCCCCAGCATTGCCAGGCATTGGAGGCCCTGACCACTGCTGGGTCCCCCACAAAGCAGGGAGCCCACGCACCACATCCCTGACCCGCATTGAGCTCGGGACTGATTGGCGAAGAATTTCTGGAAGGGTCCCCAGGGTCCCCGAGTGCTGCCTGGGAGACACACACACTCACACAGCACATGCACACACAGCACAGACACACAGCACGCCGCGTCGCAGCACACACATAGCACACACGTGCACATTCTCTCGCGAAAGAGAGCAAAGGAAGCGTGGAAGGGGCAGGTGTGGCCCACGGCGCTGTCTGTGTTTCCCGGGAGAGCCCCCGCCCCGCAGCACCTGGGGAAGGGGCCTGGTTCACCAGCCTGTTCCTCTATTCGCATTTCTCGCCTTGGAGCAGGATTAGTGCCTGCTTCCTATTTGCATTTCCACCCAGTCTCCGGCTCATTCCTGCCGGTAAATGTCATCAGGGCTCACCTGGGCCTCGGGATCACCTCGGGCGAGGCTTTCTCTTCCCTGTGCTCTACAGGAGAAAATAGAAAAGCTGATGGAAAGGGTGCGGTTAAGAAAATGAATCTGGGGGCCGGAGGCGATAGCCCAGCGGGTAGGGCGTTTGCCTTGAGCGTGGCCGGCCTGTGCCAGCCTGGGTTCGATCCCGGCATCCCATATGGTCCCCGAGCACCGCCAGGAGTGATTCCTGAGTGCAGAGCCAGGAGAAACCCCTGACCGCCGCGGTGTGACCCAAAAAAAAACAAAAAAAAAAAAAAAAGAGAGAGAGAGAGAGAAAAAATGAATCTGCCCTGTAGATCCCTGGAGAAGTGGCCTGGTGTCCCCCTTACGGGCGTGCCAGCGTGGGAGAACCGGGGGACCCAAGCGGGTCCCCCAAACACGACATATTGCTGGCTTTAGGAGCTGGGCGCCCCGGCGCAGGCGGGAGCTCTGTCTGCCTCCACAGCCCTAAATACAGCCGTACGGTCCCCAGGTCCGGGGCCTCCCTGCACCTCACAGAGACCCAAGAACCCAGAAGAGCGCCAGGAACAGCACCAGGAGCGGCGCTCCCTGCTCAGATACAGCCGCAGGCTTCCCGTCCCGTGCTCAGTCACAGCCACAGGCTTCCCTCCCGCCATTTGCAGCCCTGAGAGCTTTTGCCTTTGTCTTGTCTCTGCTCCAGTGGTGCTGGGGGATCCTGCGCGGTGCAGGGGATTGAACCCACGTCGGCTGCGTGCGAGTAAGCGCCCGCACCCTTCTGCTGACTCTCCCACTGTCCCCCTTTTGTATTTCCTTACTCGGGATCCAACGGGATAAAATCTCTGTCTCGTGGAAACCGAGTCGTGCCTGCTGTCTGGGAAGCAAAAAGCGGTTGTCACGCCTAGGTGTCGAGGCTGATGGAAATGTCCATCTCCCTTTAGTGTTCTCACTCCACGGAACTCAGCCAAGGTTGCTCCCGGCGGCCTCGAGAGCGGTGCTGAGTGCTCAGCTCTGTGGAGCTGTTTCGAACAGGCTTCAGAGCTTCCTTGCCTTCTCTCTGCTTGTCATCTCCTCCTCTTCCTCCCTCCTCCTCCTCCTCCCTCATCCTCTTCCTCTTCTTCCTCCTCCTCCTCCTGGGCCAGGGCTAGAACCAGCCTTCCCTCCCGGGTGCCTCGTGATCAGCTGGGCAGAGGAGAGGCTGGTAGCAGCCCGCCACCCCAGCAGAGCCTCGCAAGAAACTAGAGGACCCCACCACACACACCATGAGGGCTACCATTTTCCACATCTGGACTCCCCTCTCGTCAGAGCTCCACCCAGCAGAAGAGCTGATCACAGCCCGGCTCGTCACAGACCCACACTGAGGGTCATTGCGTATATTCCTTTGCCTGCTTTTAACACTCATCTCTAGTCTAGCGTCACTGGCGCCTGCTTGAGCAAATCGACAAATAACGGGTTGTCAAGTGATCAGTGAAGGTTTTTGGCTTCTTGGGTCACACCCTGCTATGCTCAGGGGCTACTCCTGGCTCCACTTAGGAGTCACTCCCGGCGGTGCTCTGGGGACTCTGTGGGATGCCAGGGATCAAACCCGGATCGGCCGCATGCAAGGCAAACGCCCTCCCCACTGCTATCTCTCTGGCCCCTAGTTGGGAATTTAAGAGTCCGGGAAAACTCCCAGGAGCTGGCAGGTGGCCGCACCTGCCTGTTGGGGAGTGAAACCCCCATGTGTGTGCACAGCCTCATGCTTCCCTGACAGACGCGGCGCATGGCGGGCCCCTTGCCGGGTCTGGGAGGAATTAGCTCTTCATGGCACCATCACGTAGAGAGGCCCCGACTCGGTCAGCAAGCTGTCCACAGACGAGGGGGTGTACACCGCCCAAAACTCGGTAAAATGTTTGCCTCGCCTGCAGTCCAAGAAACACAAATGGCAGGAAATGTCATTCCCTGCACATATGTGGGTTTATTTATTTCTAGGTGAGAAATCCCCGGGCTGAGGCAGAAATGGCTCCAGCAGAGTTTCCAGCCCGGCTGAGTTTTCAGCGGTGTGGAATGGCGTGCCTTGGCGGAAGTCCTTCAGGCACAGCTCAGTGGCTCGGCTCTCGGGAACTGTCGGGCCTCAGACTTGGGGACCAGGGAAAGGTTTTGCAGTGAAGAAAAACATTCAAACCCTGGGTTTGATTCTACCCCAGGCCTCTGTGCCTCCTCTTGGCACGACCCCGAACCACCACCAAGAGCAGCCTCTGAGCACGGGATTTTCTGGTTTTGTTTCGCGGTCACGCCTAGTGGTGCTCAGGGCTTCCTCCCGACCAGGGAATCACTCCTGGAGGTACTTAGGGGCTGCCTGGGTGCCGGGGCTTAAACCCAGGTTGGCCTTTTTAGAGAAATAGTCCGAGCCCGTGCAACAAGTGTGTAAATAGCACTGTGCACTGCTGGGGATGTTCATGTTTCCATCCTGACCCTCGGGTGTGAGTTGTGGGGCCACAGGGCACCCTACTTGCCGGGAAGGTGAACCCCAGGCGTGCGGGCTGCGGGGCAGCAGGAAGCAAGCCCCAGCCGGCGTGGTTGCAGCGCCTGCCTTGGGGGGGCGCTGATTTCCCCAGGGTCCTTTTCGGCGACTCCCCCGGCATCAGACACGAGGTTCAGCCGAGCTGGGGCCACTGGCGTGCTCTGCAGTGGCTCTGTCCTCCGCCGGCTCAGATCCAAGAGGCGCTGCCCAGGTGGGCCTGCAGTTCCTGTCCTGAGCAAACAGGGATAGATGGCTGCGGGCGCTCAGCTCGGGGCTCTGCCTCTCTGCTGCCGCGGGGGCTCGTGTGACATCTGACCTCTGCCGTCTGGGGGGATCTCTGCAGCCTGGGGTCTCTGCGGCCTGAGTGTTGGCAGTGAGAGCTTCTGGGCGCGGAGGCGCTCTGGGGAGGAGCCTAGTGAGGCCGAGAGAAGGGACGGCATCTCCTGGGAGGCCGCGGTGTGTGTCCACCTTCCTTCCTCCCACATGTCCTGCCCCAGGCTGGCCCCTGACCCCCAGCAGCCTCTGAGCCGTGGGGTCCCAGTGTGAGCCAGAGCCTGCCAGATGCAGGAACCCCCTCCCACCCCCACCCCCACACACACACACACACACGTGCTCTTTCTCTCCTCTCCGGATCAAAGGCCAAGAGAGTCTTCTTCTTTATTTGGTCTCACCCAGCAATGCTCAGGGGTCACTTGGGGACCGTATGGGATGCGGGGATCGAACCTGGGTCTGCTGCATGCAAGGCAAACACCTCCCGCTGTGGCCCCAGTTTTCTTCCTTTTTGATAGCAACAAAAATTTCTCTCCTCTGGGGAGTAAAGGTCAGAATTAGGAGCCCAAGGGAGGGTCTCCTCGGCACCCACCCTCGTGTTGGCTGCCCGAGATGCGACTAACGCGGCCACTGTCCCCTGCTCGGAAGCCTGCTGGAGCCGCTGGGGGCTGACTGGGGCCCACCCCGTTTCCCCTGTGCTGTGTTGCTCTGTGGGCTACACGGGCCCCTTGATTTCTGTGGTGGGTTTCCCAGGCTGTGTCGGGGTCCCGGTTCCCGTCGGGCACCTCTAGACCAACTGGGCTTGGAGTCCGCTCTGCGGGGTGGCCTGGGTCACCTCAGGGGATGTTCAAGAGACCAGGAGGTGCCTGGGATTGAGCCAGGCTTTGCTGTGCTTAGGCTGGTGGGGCCTTAACTCCTGTTTCGGCCTCTGGGTCAGTTTCCTTTCACAGGATCCAAGAGTATATAGGGGACCCCGAGGTCAGTCAGTAAAGCAGAGAATCCCCACTGGAATGGAGGTGAGGGTGGGGGGTGGTCACCGCATGGGGTGGGGGTTGGGGGCAGATGGAGTCTGCCCCCCACGTGGCAATGCGGGCATTGCACCCCCAGGCTGCTGATCTGGAAAGCTCAGAAGCAAGCAAACAGCCCTGGGCCTTTTCAGGGCTGCCGGCCCAGAGGCCATCGTAGCTCTCAGCAAAGCAAGTGACCGCCCGGCCTCTGGGTTCACATGCACGACCAGGAGTAACTTGGATCATAGCGGCGCCGTCTCGGGCCAGGCAGGGCCGAGGGCCTCGCACCATCCCTGTGTCAGGGGCCTCCCGGGCCTGCGGCATTGACTTCCGGTTTTCTGTTTTCTTTTTAAAATCTTTTTCCAAATTTTATTTTATTAAAATACCTTGAGTTCTGAAGCTCCTCATAGTTGGGTTTTTGATTCTGGGATGGGCCAGATGGGCGTCTGCTGTCTCTGCTGTTGAATGGGGTTCAGAGGCACGGCTGGGGGGTCCCGGCACTTGTTTCTGCCCCGGAGCTGCTTCGTGGCTTCCCGGCTCCCCTTGAGACAGGAGCCCCAGAGGGAAGCACCGCCGGTGGGTTGGGGGTTCCCATCTGTGAACCTTCATTCACGGAGCCAGAGGAATCAGGCGGCCGGCGCAGGGTTCTGGAGAAGCTCGGTGCCCTCTGCCAACCCTGGCAGGGCGGTGGGCAGCCCAGTGGCCTGCTCTGCTCGTCCTTCAGGGATTTTAATTCCATTTCCGAGTTGCCTGAGTCACCCTGATATTGATATGCTAAAATGTCCCTGCAGGAGAGGTTGGGCTGCCGTGGGCTTGTTGCTTGTTGCTTGTTTACGGCTGGACCTGGTTTGTTCTCTGGCAGCGCCGCCCACAGTCCCCACTCGTTGCCGAGCGCAGCCTTGGAGGGCCCCTGAGTACGGCCTGTTGGCCAGGCGACCCCCCCGCACCACAGTACCCCCCCCTGGGCCCGATGGCAGATTCCTGGGGAGAGGCCGCGGATTGGGAGGCGCACCTCCAAATACAGATAAACATGCCCATGCCTCCGGCACGCTTACATACGTGTGCAGATTGACACGTATGCATATAGGCACATGTACACACACATGTGCTGATAGACACGTGTGTACAGACCCTGCAGACAGACACATGTACACAGGTGCTGGCACTCACGTTCAGATACACATGTACAGACCGTGTGTGGTGGACACGTGTACAGACACGTGTGTGCATACTGACACGTTTGCAGGTGGATACATGTTCACAGATAGTTGTGTGCCAGAATGGTGTGCAGGTTTGTGCACACACACATGCACCCATGGACACACACGTGCACACGCCTGCACTCACACTCACCGTGGACACCTTTGCCTCATGCCGGTATTGACGCAAGGCCTCACTCCCCGATGGCATGTTTTTCGGTTTGTTTGATTGTTCAGGTTTTGGGTCAGAGCTGGCGGTGTCAGGACATCAGCTGACTGCGCTCAGGGGGTCACTCCTGGCAGTGCTTGGGGGACCTTGTGGGGTTTTGGCTCCAGCTCAGGCTGGCCGCATGCCAGGCAAATGCTGGCTGTGCTCTCCAGCTGGCCCTCCTCTGGGTATCTGATCTCTGGGGGTGCTATCTTGCGTTTGCCCCAGCCTGTCACGGCTCAGCCTTCAGAGGGCAAACCCAGCTGCCTCCCTGGGGACGGGCCCGCGGGGACCAGCAGCCCCGGCCTCTGGCTACCCCAACCCTCCAGCCCACTGGCTGCATCCTCCAGCCAACACAGACCTTTACAGGAGTCTGTTTTTGTGTGTTTTTAAACGAGGAAGCGCTTTTCCTTCAGGTGAATCGATGGGAACAGAGGGTGAGAGGCGGTCGGGCTTCCCTTGAGAGGGTGGAAGAGCAAGTGAGGGGGTGGGGAGGGAGACCAGCCCCCGCCCCGCTCAGGGATCTGCGGAATAAATGGGGGGGTCCCGACACACAGGAGTCAGTGCGGATGGGGAGGCCGGCCGTGGCAGCCCACCTCACTCCCTGTGCGCAGAGGCGGAGGGGGCGAGGGAGGGGGCCGTGAGGGGGGCCGGAGCCTGACCACTCCCGATACTGCTGCGGAGTTGGGCTGATGTGCCTAAAAGCAGGAAACAGACATTCTGGGGGGCTTCCAGGGCGTGCTCACGCAAAGGCGGCTCCACGTTCCTCAGCCGGGTCCCTGGGCCACTGAGGTCACTGGATGCTACAGTTGGCTGCGGGGAGAGGGAGCTCGGGGAGGGGCCTAGCCCACCCCCAGTTGCCCCCTGCTGTGCCTTGCAGGCTGATACCCCACAGACTAGCTCAGAAGCTGCCCTTTGCGTCCTTCTTTGGCTTTGGGAATGTCTTCCTCTCTGCAGAGGAAGCCCCCACCCACTTCCAGGGTCCAGAACCGTGAGAGGCGGGCCATGCCCCAACGAGCCGAGGGCCTTGCTTCTGCGGGCTCCACCTCTGAGACTGAGCAGGCCGCCCGCTCCTCCTGTGGGCGGGCAGTGGGGCTGGACGTCCTGGTCACCCCACTCTCTCTGGACCCCAAGGACCGCCAAGCTGTGCCCTCAACCTCGCCATCACAGGCTAGAGGGGCGTCTAGGCCGCTCCCTCCCGGCCTGCAGGGGCCTTGCTCCCCCCCCCCCCACTCCCGCCTGTGCTGACCCAGAACCCGACTCTCGCCCCCAGGCTTGTCCTCCGGCTCCGCGCCCCCAGTGAGGTACCACAGACCCGGGGACTGTGAGGATCTGGGCAGTCCGGCCCTAATAACAGTCACCTTCAGATATATACCCAGAGGGACTTCCTGTCTGGGGGTGGCTCCCTCGGTGGTTTCCTGTCTCTGGGGGCCCGGACCACTCTGGAGTCAGTGCTCGGGCCCGCTGGGATGGTGCCACTCTGCCCGGTGATACTTGGGGAGCCAGCGGTGCCGGGGATGCAGCTTGGTCCCACACGGGCCTGGCAGGCACCAGCCCTCTGCTCTCTGCTGGGGCCTGCAGGGGCTTGTCAACGCAGGGCTGGGAGGTTGCTTGTGTCCCAGGAGGATTAGGAAGAAGGGAGGGAGGGAGGGAGGGAGGGGGGGGGGAGGGGGGGGGGGGGGGGGGGGGGGGGGGGGGGGGGGGGAGAAGGGAGGGAAGGAAGGAAGGAAGGAAGGAAGGGGAGGGAGGGAGGAAAGAAAGGAAGGAAGGAAGGAACAGAGGGAAGGAACAGAGGAAGGGAGGGGAAAGGAAGGAAAAAAGGAGGGGAATAAAGGAGAGGAGGGAAGGAAGGAGAAGAAGGAGGGGAGGGAGGAAGGAGGGAAAGAGGGAGGAGGGAGGAGGGAGGAGGGAGGGAGGAGGGAAAGAGGGAGGACGGGAGGAGGGAGGAGGGAGGGAGGAAGAAGGGAGGGAGGAGGAAAAGAGGGAGGAGGGAGGAGCCGGACCCCTGCTCCCCTGCTGTGTGTGGCGTGGTCCTCACCCAGGGCTCTCCCCTCTCTCCTGCAGACAAGAGTGAGAATGGCGAGGCGTACCAGCGCAAGAAGACGGGGGTCGTGGCGGGAAGCCCGCGGCCCCCGGAGCCGCCTCCGGGACCCTGGCCCCGGCAGCAGCTGGAGGAGAATGGCGCTGCTCATCCCTGGCCATCACCGTCCACAACATCCCCGGTGAGGCCCCCACCCCACCCCGTTTTCTCAGCGAGGTGGGGGCGCGACTCTTCCCTGACTGAGTTTTGGGGCGACCTTGGTCTCGACCGATCGTGGTCCCAGGAAACACCCCATCCTGGGGGTCGCTCCTGCCCGGCCCCCGAGCCCTTCTTCACAGCGCTGGTTCCGAGCCTGCCGCTGTGGGGTGCTGGGGCGTCCCGAGTGGGTCTGCACCCCCCCAACCCTGAGCTGTCGGCTGCAGCATCTTTCCAGAATGTTCCCGCGGTGCTTTTCTCTCTGGCACTTTGGGCTTTTCTTTCCATTTCTGAGGAGTTTTTTTTGTGAATGGTTGCAAATGCGCTGACTGAGAATGTTCTAGAGCGTGAAATTGCCTCACACCGCGTCTAACTCACTGCACCGGCTCGGCGCCCAGCGGTCAGTCCACGCTTGAGGCCTTCCCTGGCCTCTCCTCCAGTGCCTGCCCCTCCAGATTTGTTTTCTGTATGTTTGTTTGTTTGGGGTCCCCACCTGCTGTGCTCAGGGACCGCTCCAGTGGGCCCGTGGACGCTGGGTGGGCCTTTACCCCTTTCTCCTGCCCTGATAATGCTCTTAGGAGCCCAGGGCGGACAGTGGCCTCCCGCAGGCCCCTTGCTGTGGCTTTCAGTCCAGGAGCTCGTCAGGGGAAGTGACGGACGTTTTCATTTTCAGACACCAGCGTGTCAGGTTCCTGCCCTTCGCGTCGCTTCTCTGAGGAGTTGATAAAGACCCGGCCATGGGTCCCAGCGAGACGGGCCAGAAGGTCTCAGGTCTGCCGTGGTGTCCATGGCGACCGCCTTCCTGAGTGGGATGACGTGTCCAGGGGCCCCTGATTTCACGGGGATGGGCCGTGAGCAGCAGGAAGCCCTCCCCTCCCACCGAGGGCACCCACCAGCTCTGTCGAAATTGCTTTTTGATTGCTTGTGACTCAGGTCAGGCCACCCTCGAGAATGTGACTACAGCCCAGAAGTCCAGGGTGGACCCAAGGGGAGACAGTTCAGCCCCCCAACACGCCGTGATCCAAACTGAGCAGGGTGGACTGTCTCCCTCTCCCCTGTTGGCGCGTCCACCCGTGGTCTGTCCTCTCATGGCGGGAGCTGGGGGAGAGACTGCGCGGGGATGCCCCAGGGATACGGCAAGGGTCCCCACAATAGGCTTGCGAGGATGCTGTTTCCTCTACCTGCCTTTCACCAATGGCCTTTTATTTTTATGTATTTATTTACTTTTGGGGTTACATCTGGCGATACTCAGGGGTTACTCCTGGCGGTGCTTGGGGAACCCTGTGGGATGCCGGGATCGGACCCGGGTCAGCAAGGCAAATGCGCTGCCCTCTGCACTGTGGCTCTCACCCTGCCTTTAGTTTTCATTAGTTTGGGAGCCACACACTGTAATGCTCGGGGGCTTCCTCCCGGCTCTGTGCTCGGAGTCCTGGCAGGGCTCAGGGGAACCTAACGGGATGCCAGGGATCGAACCCCATACGGCACACAAGTGCCCTCCTCGCTGTCCCATCTCTCCAGCCCCTTCCCTCACTAATTGCCTCTTAAACTGGGTTCAAGGGAGTTTGAGTTTAGGTGAGGCAACTGCCGTGGTCTCCTGTGGGCAGCGTGACAGTGGGGAAGACCCCCTCCCGGCGAGCAGTCACGTGTGAATCGAGGGAGGAGGTTGGGAAGATGAGACGTGAGGAAGGAGGGTGCTTTTGGAGTCGGGGCTCTCCAGGCGGTGTGGGGAAGCCAGGAGCCCTCCCCGCTGTGCTATTGCTCCAGCCCGATATGTGTTATTCTAGCGGGGGGGCAGCCAAACTTGCCGGGAGCCCTGTGAGGTGTGAGCTCAGCCCTCGGTTCCCTGGAGCTGACACATTTGCGACCACCCAGAGCCAGCCCAGCCTGCTGTCACTGTCGCTGGCTTCCCTCTGAGCCTCTGTCTCATTTCTGGAGTGAAGTTTCCTGGGGTGGGGGTGGACTTCATGAGGGGTGACACCCCGTTGCCCCTCACCTAGGAGCATGGGCGGGGCTGCTCCTGCCTCGGTCCCGCCCCAGAATAGCTTTCATAGATTCAGCTTTGGTTTGTGCCTCGGTTTGGGGGCTGCACGGTACTGCTCAGGGCTCTCCACTCAGGGAGGGCTCAGGGGACCCCCAGGTGTCAGAAACTGACCCCTCGCTTGACCGGTTGTAGAGCTAACACCCTCCTTGCCGTCCTAACCCTCCAGCCTCTTGGATTTTGAAGGGAGGGCATGGATTGTCGGCCGTGGCGGCGTTCCTTGTCGGAGGTGTGTGAAGGACGGAGCCCGTCTCCGCGCTGCATGTCCGGGCATCAGCTGTCAGTCTCGGAAGGCACTGCAGGGAAGGTCTCGCCTCACCCTGCTGGGAGGGAATTTCTTGTCCTCGTGGAAAGCTGTTTTTGCCTTGACCACCAGGAAGCCTGGAGCTACCTGAGAATCCCCGATCCGTGTGGCATCCTCAAATCCGGTGACGCCCTGGGGATGGCAGGCTGTGTTGTCTCGTCCGGCAACCTGTACTGGCACATTTAGTGGAGGAAGCAGGTTGTTGATGGATGGACCTGGGACCCCCGGAGACAAAGCTTCCCCCAGCCTTGCCCAGCACCATGTGGGTTGTCCTAAGTGGACCCTCCCGTGGTCAGAACAGACTCTCTCTGCTCTGTTCCACCAGGGGCTGCCACCAGGCTGCAGTGAGAAATGTTGAAGAGACCTTTTGTGGGGTTGGAGCAGTAGTACAGCGGGTAGAGTGTTTGCTTTGCACAGAGCCGACCAGGTTTGATCCCCGGCATCTCATAGGGTCCCCTGAGCAGTGCCAGGAGCAGCCCTTGCGTATCACCAGGTGTGACCCAATCACTGTATCACTGTCTTCCCGTATCTCATCGATTTGCTCGAGCGGGCACCAGTAACATCTCCATACGTCCTGTCACATGCTAGTGTAGCCCGAGGGGCATCATCCCGCTCCAGGAACATGAAGAGCCTCAAACCATTCCATCAGGTCTTGGGAATGAGGTCTATAATTGATACTGATATTTGGCATATCAAATACGACACGGGAGGCTTGCCAGGCTCTGCCGTGTGGGTGGGATACTCGGGTGTGACCCAAAAGAGCAAAAAAAAAAAAAAAGACCCTTTGTCTCCTAGAAAAGCTGTGGGACAAGGCCTGCTGAGCACCGAAGCTTCGTGCAGGAGAAATCCCAGCGCCTCGCTGGCCCACCGAGCCCTTGAAGGGCTTTCACTTGACTGTTAGGACCACAGCCAGGGGTCTTGGATTATGGCGCATGGAAATCTCCGCCTGCTTGCCCTTGGGAACGGGGGCAGGCTCCGTGTCTCTGCCCTTGGAGGTGGCCTCGGAGCCTTGGCGGATGATCGATGGCTGGCGTGCGCTGTGCGGACTGGTGCTGTCTCCCGGCACCTCCATATTCATGCCCGCTGCTTTCTACCCATTAATTATGTTTTTTAATAAGCCACTGTTTATTCTGTTTGCCCTCCACCCCCTGAGAGCTGTTAGGGCTGTGGAGTTGAGAATAATTAGAAGGTTCCTTGCGCTGTGCAGACAGCAATTAAGCGAGGAGACGGGATCCAAGGGAGCTTTCTTTCCCCGCGTAGTGTCACGCTAAAAGGGACCCCGAGAAAGGCTTGGGGAGCCTCTCGCCCCCCCCTGGGTTTATTCTGCATCCCGGGTGTGCACCCAGTTCTGGGCTGGTGGAGCCCACCTTCTCCTCATTGTCAGGGCACTCCCTGCGCAGAGGGGGTGAGCTCAGCTGCCAGAGTTCAGATGCTGCTTTCTAGAAGATGGGGAGATGTCTGAGAGACCCGGTGGGCGCTGCGGGAGCTGAGGTGGGGGAGGCTAGGGGTGAGGTCAAGCTACCTCCAGCCTGGAGATGTTGAGAATGTTCTAGACTGCCCAGATTGTCCATCTGGAAACTCCTCCCCACTGTATCTAGAGCGCAGATACAGCCTGTGTCACTGGCCGCCAACCCCCACCACGTCCAGTCGCTCCTCAGCTATGAGATTTTCTCCTTCCACAGCTTCTTCTTAGCTGTGAGACCTTCTCCTTCCCTCATCCTCCTCAGCTGTGAGACTTTCTCCTTCCTTCAGCCTCCTCAGCTGTGAGACTTTCTCCTTCCCTCAGCCTCCTCAGCTGTGAGACCTTCTCCTTCCCTCAGCCTCCTCAGCTGTGAGACCTCCTTCCCTTAGCCTCCCCTCAGCTATGATACCTCCTTCCTTCAGCCTCCTCAGCTGTGAGACCCTCTCCTTCCCTCAGCTTCCTCAGCTGTGAGACCTTCTCCTTCCCTCAGCCTCTCCTCAGCTGTGAGACCTCCTTCCCTTAGCCTCCTCAGCTGTGACACCTTTTCCTTCCCTCAGCCTCTCCTCAGGTATGATACCTCCTTCCTTCAGCCTCCTCAGCTGTGAGACCTTCTCCTTCCCTCAGCCTCTCCTCAGCTGTGTGACCTTCTCCTTCCCTCAGCCTCCTCAGCTGTGAGACCTTCTCCTTCCCTCAGCCTCTCCTCAGCCGTGTGACCTTCTCCTTCCTTTAGCCTCCTCAGCTGTGAGACCTTCTCCTTCCCCTCAGCCTCCTCAGCTGTGAGACCTTCTTCTTCCTTCAGCCTCCTCAGTTGTGAGACCTCCTTCCCTCAGCCTCTCCTCAGGTATGATACCTCCTTCCTTTAGCCTCCTCAGCAGTGAGACCTTCTCCTTCCCTCAGCCTCTCCTCTGGTATGATACCTCCTTCCTTTAGCCTCCTCAGCTGTGAGAACTTCTCCTTCCCTCAGCCTCTCCTCAGCTGTGAGACCTTCTCCTTCCTTCAGCCTCCTCAATTGTGAGACCTCCTTCCCTCAGCCTCTCCTCAGGTATGATACCTCCTTCCTTTAGCCTCCTCAGCAGTGAGACTTTCTCCTTCCCTCAGCCTCTCCTCAGCTGTGAGATCCTCTCCTTCCCTCAGCCTCTCCTCAGCTGTGAGACCCTCTCCTTCCCTCAGCCTCTCCTCAGCTGTGAGACCTTCTCCTTCCTTCAACCTCTCCTCAGGTATGATACCTCCTTCCTTTAGCCTCCTCAGCTGTGACACCTTCTCCTTCCCTCAGCCTCTCCTCAGCTGTGAGACCTCCTTCCCTCTGGCAGTCAGCCCAGCTCAGAGCCTTTCCCCATTTGTCTCTTGCTCAAGCCGTGCACCCCGTGTCCTGAAAATGCTCCCCTCAGAGCACTTTCCCCTCCCTCCTCCGCCTCCCTTCCCCTCCTCTCTCTCTCCTCCTTCAGCTGACCTCCTGCGGCCTGTCCCCTGCTTAGCCAACTCTCCTGCCCCTCTGGTGATTGAGTCCCATCGACTCCTGGCTTCTGCAGGGTGCTGGGATGGGGGAATCTTCTAGAACAAAGCCCCTCGGTGTCCTGTCTGCGCAGTAGAGGGTCCACAGATGGGAGACATCGCCCAGATTCATCTTGGTGACACGCTCCCGAAACCCCTGTTGGGGAAGAGCTCTCGGCTCCTGAGCCCCCCACATGGGAAAGTGTGCTCAACTCCCAGCGATTCAGACCAGCCGTGCTGATCCCCACTTGCTCGGACAACACTCTGGGAAGGTGGAGATGGGAACGTCCTTGATTCGTGACCGCCCACCACCACCTTCAGGGCTGTGGGCGGGTAAAGCACAGTGGGGGCAGCCTGGGGTGTTACAGGCAGCTAGCCAGCTGAGGTTTCCTGATGGGGGCGGGGCGCCCGCCTACCCTGATCCCTGCTCTGCGTTCCTGCTGTCCATCAGGCCTCTCTTGCCCTGATTCCCCAGCTCAGAGCTGTCGGCTGTAGACCCGTCCTTCCTCTTCCCATCTCTTGAACTTATTCCACTGCAGTTTGATAAGGAAGGGCATACGCACTCTCAGATCTGTTCCCTGGAACTACCAGAACTTTCTTTCCTGGAGGAGTGGGGCTGGGGAAAGCAGAGATTAAGTGCCATTTCCTCTCTTCCTCCCATACTCCTGGGGTCTCCTGAGAGGTGACAGCCAACATGTCACCAGTGGGACCCCAGGAGTGAGGGTGTGGGGAGGAGATGGGGGCAGGCAGCCTGCGCTCTCCGTGGGTGCTGCCCTGCTCGGCCTGGTCCGTGGCTCTCTGAAGAGTGCCCGGTTGCTTAGAGACCCGGATGAGGCTGCGGTGGAGATAAGGTTGCCAGGAAACCAGCCCCAGATCCCGTGTTTTCCGTTGGGGCTGCCGGACAGAGACGTGAAGGATTTTCGCTCTGACAGCTAGAAGGAGAGTGGCTCCTTTGCACAGCGGGTTTGTAACAAGCTGTCTGGCGTCGTCCTGGACGCCTGCAGAGCGGCGAGGTCCCAGAGCCGGGGGTGACATGGCATTCTGCATTTGTTTGGGCAAGGGAGGCGCTGTCCATTATAGACTGTCGCGTCCGGCTGGCGCGGCTTCTCCTGCGGTCTGCGACGCTGTAGCAGTATGAGTCCCCGGGGCGCTTCCTCACCTTTGGGGCTCCTGGTTGGTTTGCAGATGCCTTGGCTGCTCCCGGGAGCCGCCTGTTCTACAGCTCAGCTCGATGGACTTCTGAATGTAATATATTGTCCCAGCGTCTTTCCTGGCCCTCTGTCATCTCTCCCTTTTCTAAATTAAAAGACAATTATTTAGCGCCAGAAGTAAGAGGATAGAGGGTAGGGCGCTTTTGCCTGGCACGCTGCCAACCCGGGTTCGAGCCCTGGCACCCTCATGTGGTTCCCTGAGCCCCACCAGGAGTGATTCCAGAGCCCAGGGGGTAAGCCCTGAGCACCACCGGATGTGGCCCCAAATGAAAAAAAGAAGAAAGGGCTGCCCCAGGATTGATCCCTGAGTAGAGCATTGGGGGTGGCCCTGCGCCCCACCAGCTACAGTCCAAGCCACAATTAATAACAGTGAAATAGATTTATTTTTGTTTCTTGTGGGCTGGCCCTTCCAACAGGACTGCTGCATGTGTGCGGGGCCCCGGGGGCCACCCTGCAGCGCTTTCCTGAGCTCTTCTCCGTCCTTTTTGGTTTGGGGGGTCACATCCCGTGATGCTCAGGGATTACTCCTGGCTCTGAGACCGAGGTCACTCCTAGTAGTGCTCAAGGGACCATATGGGATGCTGGAAGCAAACCTGGGTTGGCTGCATGTAAGGCAAAAGGTCCTGCCTGCTGTACTATTGCTCCGTCCCAGTCAATCTGCGCTCAGCTCAGGCTTCACTCTGGTGGTGCTCAGAGGATTATGCGGGCACTGGTGATCCAACCAGGTCGTTTGCATACAAGGGAAGCCCCTTCCCTCCTACTATGCTGTGGCTTCAGCCCATGATCTCAGCGTTGTCCGGCATCTAAGGTTTGCCGGCATCCAATACTATTTGTTCCCTTGCTAGGGCGTCTCCGCTCAAAACTGATGCCCAGGGGCTACACCTAGCTCATTGTTTGCAGGTTGTTTCGGCAGCTCCTGGCGGACCATGCACTCCTGGGGTCGGACCGGGTGGGAGAGCCCGAGCTCAGCCCGAGGAGCATCTTCCAGCCCCGCGGGAGTGTGGGGATGTTTCAAAGAAGGCGGCCATGCACACGGGCTGTCCCGCTGGGGCCTGAGTTCCCGATCCCTGGCCTCTGCCTGGCTCGGACACTCCGCCTTACTCTGCCAGGTGGTGCCAGGCTCCTTCCCAGCCCCCCCATCCCCACGTCGACCCCCACGGATCAGGGTTCGAGGCCTTTGCTTTCTCCAACCCTTGGCTAGGCTGTCTTGGGGCCACTTTCCTATAAGCGCCAGATTGGGCTGCGGGATCTTGCGCCAGCTGTCTGGGAGCTCATCCCACCGTCCCTGTGTACTGGGTCGTGCGGGGGCAGTCGTGGGGCAGGAGCCTCAGCCCCGGGCTTCAGTGCGAGCCTCTGTCCTTTGGATCCCTCGTGGGGGCTGCAGGGATGGGTGCGGTGGAAATGATCCACCATTGAGTGGAGGCGGGAGGCCGCCTGCCCACCACACCCGACCCTTCTCGGCTTTGCTGGGATTTGCCATTGGCCCCTGAACTTCAGCTCTTCAGCTCCGGCTGTCCTGGTTCCGGGGTGCCCAGTCATGCCTGACAGAGAAGATAAACCAGCTGCCATTCCTCAGGTGACTTTGAGGAGTGACCGAAGGATGGAGACCCACAGAGGGACTCAGGAAACAGCTTCGTTCTCAGAGGCAGCCGAGCATGAGATGTTTGAAGAAGCAACGCCTGATGGGAATGTCTCTTGCGCGCGAGAATCCCTGGCGCCCCAGTGGCGCGGGTCAGCAGCGGTTTCCATCTGGAAGTCCTGCCGGAGGGTGAGAACACAGTCAGCGTGGTCCATCTTCAAGACGACATTTACCGCCAGCGGAAACTGTCCGAAGCAGTGTCGGGACAACGTTGCTCTAGAACAGACGCCTCCTCTCTGTCTTCTCTTGACAGGCGGCACTAGTGGAGAGTGCCTGCAGGACACGTGTGTGTGAGAGTACATGTGACTGTGTGTG
>JAJIBD010034628.1:0-23246 GCA_021461705.1 Cryptotis parvus | reverse complement strand
ACGGCAGAGCCTGGCAAGCTACCCGTGTTTTATTTATTTGTTATGCCAAAAGCTAGTAACAATTATGGACCTCAGTACCATGACCTGAAGAATGGTTTGAGGCTCCTCCCCAGTCCCTGGAGCAAGCAGATGCCTCGTTACACTTGCTTGCGCATGGTGAATTTCACGGAGATGTTAATAGTGCCCACTCGAGCAAATCGATTTAGAACAATGGGAAGACAGTGATACAGTGACAGTGATTTGAATCAGCAGTTTCTGTTGCGAATGCAGCTAGAACTTGGAGGTTACAGAGACCGCTTGTGGGAGGGCCAGGACCACCGCGCCTCCGAGGCTGCGTAACCCTGAATTTAAGTTTGCATCCGCGTATATAGCCAAAATGAAGGTGCCCAGTCAGCCATTTGGCTCTTCCATACTCCTCACGCAGGCCTCCCCAAAGTCGATAGATTCAAGTTGGACGACCTCATATTTTTATTCAGGGACTGGAGCTGTGCCCAGTAGGCAGGCGGCCGGTGTCAGAGTGACTTGGCGACAATTCAGTGAAGGGTCCAGAGTGACAGCAAATGGGAGGGCGCTTTGCTCCGCCTGTAGCGGTACCCAGGTTCCATCCCAAAGATCCCCCATGTGGTCCCCTGAGCACCACCAGGAGAATTTCCCGAGCGGCAGAGCCAGGAGTCACCCCTGAGCATCACCAGGTGTGACCCAGAGAGTAACTAGAGGGTTAGTATTGATAGTAGGGCCGGAGGGATTTAGGGGCAGTGAGGGAGGACGCTTGTCTTGCATGTGGCCAGCCCAGGTTCAATCCCGGTACTTCCCTGAGTACCAGCTTAGAGTCATTCCTGATTACAGAGCCAGGGGAGGCTTTCCTGAGCCTCTCCCAGTGTGGCTGTAAACCCAAAAGACCCAAATTTTTACTGGGGACTGGGGATTGAGTAGTCAAGCCCTCGCCTGCATGCGTGAGGCCCTTGGGTTTGATCCCTAGCACTACACACACAAGGGTTTCTCTCGGAAGGGCGCTTAGCTACGTTTCTGTAGATGGATTTTATTTCACTTTCGCAGGCTCTCCGTCCCTCTGAGTTGGCTCTTCTGTCCGCACTGGCCGTGAGCCGACATTTGCCTCAGTGCTGTGCTGACCAGACTGGCCTGTGCTGACCAGACCCCACAGCACAGGGGCTCACTGGGGACCTGCTGCCCTAGGAAGACACTTGGAAGCTTCTGGATTCCAGTTAGGGAAGGTTCCAGAAGGGTCTGGGAAGACCCTCTCGTCCAAACCTGCAAACAAAGCTAAGACTTCTCCCTTGGCACAGGGTTGAAGGGAAAGCCCAGGGAGCTCAAAGCAGCTTCGTTTGTGCTCATTTTTAGCCCTTGACTTAGAGGACTCAGAAGAGAATTTTTCAGTTCTTGAGATGGTTCAGTGAACACAATATTAAAAGGAAAAGAAAGAAGAAAAACCCAAAACATGTTTTTGTCTAGTGGCGAGCTGGGGTGTGGCGTTTCCAAGCAGGCTGGGAGCGATTAGGGGAAGGATCTTAGCCTCTCCTTAAATCAGCAGAGAGATGGGGGATTGTTGTTTTTGCACTCACCGATTGTGGTTCGGCTGTGCGTTCCTTTTTCTTTTGCGTTTGGGCCGGGAGGCAGGAGGCCTTGCGAGTAGAGCAGGAGTGAGTATTGTTACGCTAATGGCGCCCCTGCCCCCTGTTCTATATTGGCTGTCAGCTTGGCTAGCGAGTCCCCAAACAGCTACCATTTAGTAAATTGTTCCCGACATATTTTCTGCTCTTTGAATTCCCGGAGTGCTGCAACATACTGAGGGAGAAGCAATCTTGTACATAATAGGCGGAGGGACACGGCTTCGGGCATGCAAATAGGCTGTTACTCTAAGCCGAGAGCCGACACTGCCGCGGACTGGCCTCGTGTAGGCAGAGCCGCGCTTAACGAAGGCGCTGAGAAGGGGGTCCTCGTCCGCACGCTGACAACTAGGGACCACTCGGAGCCTCTGCTGCCCCGGCAGACAAGCTTGAACCTTCTCTGACTCCAGAATGCTCCTGGGGGCAGGGGGCCACGAATATCTGCAGTGGCCTTGTTGAGGGGTAGTTGACCCGGGCCATTATTGACTGTGCCAACTGAACAGGGCACAGTTGGGTACATATTTGACTTGCGCCTGTTCAGGAAACCATCTCGTCACTTGTGTTTCACGGTAGGACTTCGGTCCATCCCCTTCCTGGTTGTTTTCGGCTAGCGGGTTGCCGAATAAAGCGGCCGGGTAAACATCTCCCGAGCCCTGTTGTAGGGTTTCATGCTCTCATTCCTTTGGGCTCTGTCTTTCTGCCGCCTGTAAAGCTGGTAGGCTTATGCCGTTTGGATCTTTAGGAACTCCGAAGTCCAGGCAGAACCGTCTACTTCAAACTTCTTTGCTACTCTGCTTGGTCCAGTGTTTCGCGGTTCTGTGGAGTGATACCCCTCTTGGCAGGGCCAGGCCAAATGATTTCACTACCTCCACCCTCTCCTCCCAGCCTGGGCTGACACTCTCCTTCCCGTAAGAAGCAGCCAAACCCCTTCCGAGGCGTCCTGTTCTGTTGTCTTCTCCCTGGGAAACTTTGTCCGTCTGTGCCCCTCAACCCGAGCTGCAGTCTGCCTTCTCCGTCTCCGTTCAGCGCCTGGTAGCTGAGTGGCATTGCCTGTCTCCCCGTTGTATTCTGTGACGCTACTGGATGTGCCCATCTCTCTGTCAACCAGAAGCTCCTTTGGCGGAGGGTCTCTTAAAACCCTTTGCCCAGGCCAGAGCAATAGTCCAGTGGGAGGGCGCTCTGGCCTTGCACACATGGCCAACCCAGGATCAATCTCCGGTATCCCATAGAGTCCCCGAGCACCGCCAGGAGTGATTCTTGAGTGCAGAGCCAGAATAGCCCCTGAGCATTGCCAGTGTGACCGAAAACGCCAACAACAAACAAAAACCCTCCTTTGCCCGGTTTCTGACTGGGCTGTTGGTTTTCTGGCCGCTCGAAGCTTGGAACCTTCTTTAATCCACCTCAACAGGTCTCACGAGGAGTGGGATCAGGGCATGGAGGAGGTGGGAGGGGCCGTGGTGCAGCCTGCAGCCCATGGGAACCCTGCTTGATCCCTGGCCCCTAGCCTGGTCTCCTAAGCAGCGCCGGGTATGGCCAAAAGCCAGGAGAAAAGGAAACTTAAAACCCAAAACCTGGATCTGACTTGCAGATGCTCACTGCCAGCCCTTGGTTCATCTTTTGCAGCCCAGCGCCAGCGCTCTTTGGAGGAAAAGAGGGTTTAGTTTTTGATGAAGTCAGTGCATTGACGATAGCTTTTTTTTTTTTTTTTTTTTTGCTTTGGGGGTCACACCCGCAATGCTCAGGTTCCTCCTGGCTCTGCACTCAGGAATTACTCCTGGCGGTGCTCGGGACCATATGGGATGCCGATTGAACTTCGGTCGGCATGGGCCAGCCGCTGCAAGGCAAACGCTTCTACCCGCTGGGCATCGCCCGCCCAGATGATAGCTTTTCTCTACACCGCACCTTTACCTTTCTTTATTGGTTTTGAAAACACCCAGCAATGGTCAGGTCTTAACTTCAGGGACCATATGGGATAAGCAAACCTGGGCGACCTCCCAGGTGGTGGTGCGTGAGGCAAGGGCCTCTCTCACTGTACATCACTCCGGCCCTGTATCTTATTTTTCAAAAGCCTTTATCGAGGTGCTGTGATTTACAATACTCTTCGTGATGGTTTCATGCTCTTTGACTTTGGACGGCTCTAGAACCATCTCCGCCTAACTCGAGATGACCCTGATGGTCTCTTGACTTTTCTTCCAGAATTCCTGTGGTGTCGGGTCCATGTCCCTGTGGATATTGACAGACCTTGTGACAGCCGCTCTGAGGGGAGGCAAGGGAGGGAAGAAGCCCGGCAGGGGTAGTAGTTTCCGGACGAAGAAAGGAGAGCTGGAACCAGGCAGGTGTGGTTGAGGGCCAGACATGTTTGTTTTCCTGAAAGCTGGCGCAGGCTCTTGGGAGGGCGGTCTTTGCTCTTCCCAGCAGCTGTATTTGCCCTGAAGTCCCAGACAGGACCCTTGGGTACAGCCAGGTGGGAGGGCTGGAGGGGAGGCTTCCAGGGAGCTTGACCAGATGCTGACCCTGCAGAGGGAGGGGCCAGCGTGGACCCCCTTTCAGCAGGAGGTGGCGAAGACCTCTCCCCGCTACTTTCTCCTCTCGCCACCCCCATGGAGCGAAAACAAAGTTCCTCTGGGGTCTCTGCCCAATCCACCATTCCGGGGATAGGAGGCGCCCGCAAGGATGTGTGTGTGTGTGTGTGTGTGTGTGTGTGTGTGTGTGTGTGTGTGGGTGTGACTCAGAGCCCTTTCATGGGTCATCTTACTCCCCCCACCCCGGCAGAGCTGTAGATATTTCTTTCCCCACATCACCTTTCGTGAATAATTGGGGAGAATGCGCGGCAGGTTCCCACTGGCCTGCAGCTGTATGGTCCAGGAGAGAGCTTGGAGCCCTCTCCTCCCCTGGCCCTCATTTTATCAGCCTCTGCCAGAGGGAGTGCTGTGATTTCCAGCCGGCAAAGGCGCAGGGAAGAGGGGCTGATGAGAAGCCCACCCGTCGCTCCTTCTGGTGCAGAGGGGTACGCGCGCAGCTGAGCGACGGGTCTCAGCCTTGCCCCCACTCCACTCCTCGGAGCACTACGCCCGCGTACCCTAGCTTGTCTTCCTACAACTTGAAACTTCCTGGTCTTTTTCGGAGGTGGATATTGACCTTTAAAAGCAAGCACGCTTGAGCGGGAGTGATAGTCCAGCGGGGAGCACGCTTGTCTTGCATACCACTGACCCCGGTTCAGCCCTGGCATCCCAGATGGCCCTCGAGCACCGCTAGGTAATTCCTGAATGCAGAGGCAGGAATCTCTGAACATCGCCTGGGATGACCCAGCGAGCAAGCACACCGCAGTTCTTGTTTGGGGAATGGAGGTTACACCTGTCAGGTTTGGGGTCCAAGTGGGATGCTGGGAGCAAACCTAGCGCCTCCCTGCTGTACTATGGCTCCAACTACACGGCTGTCATGTTTTAGCGTGTGCGTGTGTGTGTGTGTGTGTGTGTGTATGTGTGTGTGTGTGTGTGTTCTTGCCATACCTGGTGTGCTCATGGGCTATTCCTGGGCTCTGTCCAGCAGTAAATGTGGTGCTTGGGGAACTGGACGTGGTGTAGGGATGGAGCCGGGGGTACACCTGTAAGGCAACAAGCTTAGCCCTGTGCTGTCTCTGGCCCAGAGTTCTTACAGCTTGCACCTTGGGCAAGGGCAGAGTTCAGGTGTTGTCGCCAGGTGTCAGCTGATGAGTGCCTGAATCCCGTCCCAGCACTGCGCAGGTTGGGGTGTGTGTGGCTACGCGGTGCACCAGGCTGTTGAGACACACGGCGGAGAACGTGTGGCTTCCGCCTGTGTGTGTGCATGTTCACATACATGCCTTGGGCAGGTGTGTGTGTTAGTATACGCGCATGCCCGCCCACATGCATGGGAACACATACGCAAGTAGGGGCGCACGCCGCTTGTGTGTCACATGCACGCACCCTGTGGGCAGGTATGTTTGTGTGTTTGCATAGTTGTGTGTGCGTGGTACATGCGTATCCCTGCATACCCACGCGTACTGAAGTTCGTAGATACACTGTGGGGAGGCGTGGAGCGGGGACTGACAGACGGCTGAGCAGTTGGTGTCCCCGCCAGACGCGGCTGTCCCCTGCATCCCTGACTCTCTGCAAGCTTGCTGGCACGCTAGGGGACCTGTGGGGGTCCTAGCCCCCAGCCCCTCCCCGGCCTGCCGGTGAGTGCTCACGGCGTGGCAGCTGAGTGCGCACAGGTGCCTGTCTGCCCGGCGCCTGTCAGAGAAGTCTCTTTCTCCTTTGGCAGCCCCGGGCCGCGGAAAATACCCACGGCCCGTGTAATTGAACGCCGGCTGTAGCTTCCTGTGGCTCTGCGGGCGGCTGCAGTGGTGATGGATGAGTCGCGACGGCGCTGCCGGATTTGGTCGAGGCCAGGAACCTGCCGCCGTGCGGTGCCCCTCCGACCCCAGCTTTACTCCTCCAGGGCGTCCAGTCGCTCCAGCCTTTTCTCCCCAGACGGCCCCTTCTGCCACTTGTCTCTTTCTCCTTGCCTGCCGCTGTGTTCCGGCCCAGGGTTCCGCCGTAGCTGTGCTGACATTTCTTAGCTTTATTGGGGTGGGTAGAGGCAGGGGGAGGGAGCTCTGGATTGCCTCAACCCCTCAGGCCACATTAGAAAACCCTAGTCCCGCCTTGGCTCAAGTTGGTTCCCTGACCGTCTGGGGCGGTACAGACGGCACCTGAGGCCGCCAGCCGCCACAGTGCCAGGCGCCTGCTCTCTGGCTTTCTTTCAGACTCTTCCTCACGGGTGAATAGGAGTTTTGGTGCAGAGCTTTCAGCCTGAGATCTTTCTTTTCTCTTCTTTCTTTCTCTTTCTTTCTTTTCTCTCTCTCTTTCTTTCTTTCTTTCTTTCTTTCTTTCTTTCTTTCTTTCTTTCTTTCTTTCTTTCTTTCTCTTTTCTCTTCTTTCTTTCTTTCTTTCTTTCTCTCTCTCTCTCTCTCTCTCTTTCTTTCTTTCTTTCTTTCTTTCTTTCTTTCTTTCTTTCTTTTTACTGTCTGTCTTTCTTTCTTTTTGCTTTTTGGGTCACACACCTGAAAAAGCTCAGGCCACTCCTGGCTCTGCACTCAGGAATTGCTCCTGGCTGCTGGGACCCTAGGATGCTGGAGAGTGAACCCCAGTGGACCGTATGCAGGGAAACGCCCCCCTCCTGTTGTGCTGTTGCTCGGGCCCTGTGGCGGCCCTAGAGCAGAGACTGTCTGAGTCCGGATGTCGCTGGCTCCTTTCGCTCTGCCCTCAGCCAGGCCAGATCTCAGGGCTCAGACTTTGATGCCCTGGACTGATCCTCCCAGGAAAAAAAGGGGAGCCAGAGAACCTCGCCAGGGCGCCAGCCAGGGCTTGATCCCGAGCACCACACGGCCCCCAGCATTGCCAGGCATTGGAGGCCCTGGACCACTGCTGGTCCCCCACAAAGCAGGAGCCCACACGCACCACATCCCTGACCTAGCATACTGAGCTCGACTGATTGGCGAAGAATTTCTGGAAGGGTCCTTAGGGTCCCCGAAAGTGCTGCCTGGGAGACACACACACTCACACAGCACATGCACACACAGCACAGACACACAGCACGCACGCACCGCCAAGACACACATAGCACACACGCAACATTCTCTCGCGAAAGAGAGCAAGGGAAGCGTGGAAGGGGCAGGTGTGGCCCACTTAGCGCTGCCTAGCCTTTCTGGAGCCCCCGCCCCGCAGCACCTGGGGAGGGCCTGGTTCACCCAGCCTGTTCCTCTATTCGCATTTCGCCTTGGAGCGGGATTAGTGCCTGCTTCCTATTTGCATTTCCACCCAGTCTCGGCTCATTCCTGCCGGTAAATGTCATCAGGGCTCACCTGGGCCTCGGATCACCTCGGAGCGAGGCTTTTCTTCCCTGTGCTCTACAGGAAAAAAATAGAAAAGCTGATGGAAAGGGTGCGGTTAAGAAAATGAATCTGGGGCCGGAGCGATAGCCCAGCGGGTAGGGCGCTTGCCTTGAACGCGGCCGCCCGTGCCAGCCTGGGTTCGATCCCCGGCATCCCATATGGTCCCCCCGAGCACCGCCAGGAGTGATTCCTGAGTGCAGAGCCAGGAGAAACCCCTGACCGCCGCCGGAGTGTGACCTAAAAAAGCAAAAAAAAAAAAAAAAAAAAAGAGAGAGAGAGAAAAATGAACCTGCCCTGTAGATCCCTGGAGAAGTGGCCTGGTGTCCTCCACTGGCGTGCCAAGCGTGGGAGAACCGGGACCCAAACGGGTCCCCCAAACACGACATATTGCTGGCTTTAGGAGCTGGACGCCCGCGCAGGCGGGAGCTCTGTCTGCCTCCACAGCCCTAAATACAGACGACGGGTCCCCAGGTCCGGCCTCCCTGCACCTCACAGAGACCTAAGAACCCAGAAGAGCGCCAGGAACAGCACCAGGAGCGGCGCCCCTGCTCAGATACAGCCGCAGGCTTCCCCGGGCCCCGCGGTTTCAGTCAGCCACAGGCTTCCTCCCGCCATTTGCAGCCCTGAGAGCTTTTGCCTTTGTCTTGTCTCTGCTCCAGTGGTGCTGGGGGGATCCTGCGCGGTGCAGGGATTGAACCCACGCCGGTTGGCGCGGCGAAGTAAGCCCGCACTCTTCTGCTGACTCTCCCACTGTCCCCTCTTTGTATTTCGTACTGGGATCCAACGGGATAAAATCTCGTCTCGTGGAAACCGGGTCGTGCCCGCTGTCTGGGGAAGCAAAAACGGTGCCACGCCTAGGGTGTCGAGGCTGACGGAAATGTCCATCTCCCTTAGTGTTCTTACTCCACGGAACTCAGCCAAGGTCGCTCCCGCGGCCTCCGGGAACGTGCTGAGCGCTCAGCTCTGTGGAGCTGTTTCGAACAGGCTTGAGAGCTTCCTTGCCTTCTCTCTCTGCTTGTTCATCTCCTCCTCTTCCTCCTCCCCTCCCTCCCTCCTCCTCCCTCATCCTCTTCCTCTTCTTCCTCCTCCTCCTGGGCCAGGGCTAGAACCAGCCTTCCTTCCCTGTGCCTTCGCGATCAGTTGGGGAGAGGAGAGCTGGTAGCAGCCCGCCACCCCAGCAGAGCCTCGCAAGAAACTAGAGGGACCCCCACACACACCATGAGGGCTACCATTTTCCACATCCGACTCCCTCTCGGCAGAGCTCCACCCAGCAGAAGAGCTGATCACAGCCCGGCTCGTCACAGACCCACACCGAGGGTCATTGGCGCATAGTCCCTTGCCTGCTTTTAACACTCATCTCTAGTCTAGCGTCACTGGCGCCTGCTCGAGCAAATCGACAAATAACGGGTTGTCAAGGATCAGTGAAGGTTTTGGCTTCTTGGGTCACACCCTGCTATGCTCAGGGGCTACTCCTGGCTCCACTTTAGGAGTCACCCCGGCGGTGCTCTGGGGACTTCTGTGGGATGCCAGGGATCAATCCTGACGCCGCATGCAAGGCAAACGCCTCCCACTGCTATCTCTCTGGCCTAGTTGGGAATTTAAGAGTCTGAAAACTCCCAGGAGCTGGCAGGTGCGCACCTGCCTGTTGGGGAGTGAAACCCCCATGTGTGTAAAGCCTCATGCTTCCCTGACAGACGCTGGCGCATGGCGGGCCCCTTGCCGGGTCTGGGAGTAATTCACTCTTCATGGCACCATCACGCAGAGAGGCCCGACTCGGTCAGCAAGCTGTCCGCAGACGCCGGGCGTACACCGCCCAAAAACTCGGTAAAATGTTCGCCTCGCCTGGGTAGTTCAAGAAATACAAATGGCAGGAAATGTCATTCCCTGCACATATGTGGGTTTATTTATTTCTAGGTGAGAAATCCTCGGGCTGAGGCAAAGGCTCCAGCAGAGTTTCCAGCCCGGCTGAGTTTTCAGCGGTGTGGAATGGGGTGCCTGGGGAAGTCCTTCAGGCACAGCTCAGTGGCTCGGCTCTGGGAACCGTCGAGCCTCTAGACTTGGGGACCAGGGAAAGGTTTTGCAGTGAAGAAAAAACATTCAAACCCTGGGTTTGATTCTACCCCAGGCCTCTGTGCCTCCTCTTGGCACGACCCCGAACCACCACCAAGAGCAGCCTCTGAGCACGGGATTTTCTGGTTTTGTTTCGCGGTCACGCCTAGTGGTGCTTAGGGCTTCCTCCCGGCCAGGAATCACTCCTGGAGGTACTTAGGGCTGCCTGGGTGCCGGGCTTAAACCCAGGTTGACCTTTAGAGAAATAGTCCGAGCCCGTGCAACAAGTGTGTAAATAGCACTGTGCACTGCTGGGACGTTCATGTTTCCATCCTGACCCTCGGTGTGAGCTTAGCCACAGGGCACCCTACTTGCTCGGGAAGGTGAACCCTAGGTGTGCGGGCTGCGGGGCAGCAGGAAGCAAGCCCCAGCCGCGCGTGGTTGCAGCGCCTGCCATGGGGACGCTGATTTCCCCAGGGTTCGCGTACTCCCCCGGCATCAGACACGAGGTTCAGCCGAGCTGGGGCCACTTGGCGGCTCTGCAGTGGCTCTGTCCTCCGGCTCAGATCCAAGAGGCGCTGCCCAGGTGGGCCTGCAGTTCCTGTCCTGAGCAAACGGGGATAGATGGCTGCGGGCTCTCAGCTCGGGCTCTGCCTCTCTCTGCTGCCGGGGAGCTCGTGGTGACATCTGACCTCTGCCGTCTGGGGATCTCTGCAGCCTGGGGGGGTCTCTGCGGCCTGGAGTGTTGGCAGTGAGAGCTTCTGGGCGCGGAGGCGCTCTGGGGAGGAGCCTAGTGGAGGCCGAGAGTAGGGACGGCATCTCCTGGGAGGCCGCGGGTGTGTCCACCTTCCTCTCCCCACATGTCCTGCCCTAGGCTGGCCCCCCTGACCCCCAGCAGCCTCTGAGCCGTGGGGTCCCAGTGTGAGCTAGAGCCTGCCAGATGCAGGAACCCTCCCTCCCACCCCCCCACACACACACATACACACACGTGCTCTTTCTCTTCTCTCCGGATCAAAGGCCAAGAGAGTCTTCTTCTTTATTTGGTCTCACCCAGCAATGCTCAGGGTCACTTGGGACCGTATGGGATGCCGGGATCGAACCTGGGTCTGCTGCATGCAAGGCAAACACCTCGGCTGGGCCCCAGTTTTCTTCCTTTTTGGTAGCAACAAAAATTTCTCTCCTCTGGGGAGTAAAGGTCAGAATTAGGAGCCCAAGGGAGGGGTCTCCTCGGCACCACCCTCGTGTTGGCTGCCCGAGATGCGACTAACGCTGCCACTGTCCCCTGCTCCGAAGCCTGCTGGAGCCGCTGGGGCTGACTGGGCCCACCCCCGCTTTCCCTGTGCTGTGTTGCTCTGTGGGCTACACCGGCCCCTTTGATTTCTGTGGTGGGTTTCCCAGGCTGTGTCGGGGTCCCGCTCCCGCCGGGCACCTCTAGACCAACTGGGCTTGAGTCCGCTCTCATGGGGTGGCCTGGGTCACCTCAGGATGCTCCAAAGACCAGGAGGTGCCTGGGATTGAGCCAGGCTTTGCTGTGTTTAGGGCTGGTGGGGCCAGAACTCCTTGCTTCCGGCCTCTGGGTCAGTTTCCTTTCACAGGATCCAAGAGTATATAGGGGTCCCTGAGGTCAGTCAGTAAAAGCAGAGAATCCCCACTGGAATGGAGGTGAGGGTGGGGGTGGTCACCGCATGGGGGGGGGCTGGGGGCAGATGGAGTCTGCCCCCACGCGGCCAATGCGGGCATTGCACCCCCAGGCTGCTGATCTGGAAAGCTCAGAAGCAAGCAAACAGCCCTGGGCCTTTTCAGGGCTGCCGCCCAGAGGCCATCGTAGCTCTTAGCAAAGCAAGTGACCGCCCGGCCTCTGGGTTCACATGCACGACCAGGAGTAACTTTGATCATAGCGGCGCTGTCGGGCCAGGGCAGGGCCGAGGGGCCTCGCACCCATCCCTGTGTCAGGGGCCTCCCCGGCCTAAGTGGCATTGACTCCGGTTTTCTGTTTTCTTTAAAATCTTTTTTCCAAATTTTATTTTATTAAAATACCTTGAGTTACTAAGCTCCTCATAGTTGGGTTTTTGATTCTGGGATGGGCCAGATGGGCGTCTGCTGCCCTGCTGTTGAATGGGGTCCCGAGGCACGGCTGGGGGGTCCCGGGCACTTGTTTCTGCCCCGGAGCTGCTTCGCGGCTTCCCGGCCCCCTTGAGACAGGAGCCCCAGAGGGAAGCACCGCTGGTGGGTTGGGGGTTCCCATCTGTGAACCTTCATTCACGGAGCCTGAGGAATCAGGGCGGCCGGCGCAGGGTTCTGGAGAAGCTCGGTGCCCTCTGCCAACCCTGGCAGGGCGGTGGGCAGCCCAGTGGCTCGTTCCTGCTCGTCCTTCAGGGATTTTAATTCCACTCGAGCTGCCTGAGTCACCCTGATATTGATAGGCTAAAATGTCCCTGCAGGAGAGCTGGGCTGCCGCGGTCTTGTTGCTTGCTGCTTGTTTACGGCTGGACCTGGTTTGTTCTCTCTGACGCCACCGCAGTCCCCACAGTCCCCACCGCTGCCGTGCGCAGCCTTGAGGCCCCTGAGTACGGCCTGTTGGCCAGGCGAGCTCCGCACTACAGTACCCACCCCTGGGTCCCGATGGCAGATTCCTGGGAGAGGTCGCCGATTCTGGGAGGCGCACCTCCAAATACAGATAAACATGCCCATGCCTCCGGACGCACACATACGCGTCAGATTGACACGTATGCATATAGGCACATGTACACACACATGTGCTGATAGACACGCGTGTACAGACCCTGCAGACAGACATGTACATCGGGTGCCGGCACTCACGCTCAGATACACATGTACAGACCGCGTGGGCGGACACGCGCAGACACGTGTGTGCATGCTGACACGCTTGTAGGTGGATACATGTTCACAGATAGTTGGGCGCTACTGAATGTAAAGTGCAGGTTTGCACACACACATGTACCCAGGGACACACACGCACACATGCCTCGCACTCACACTCACCGCTTGGACACTCTTTGCCTCAGGCGGGTATTGACGCAAGGCCTCACTCCCCGATGGCATGTTTTTCGGTTTGTTTGATTGTTCAGGTTTTGGGTCAGAGCTGGCGGTGTCAGGACATCAGCTGACCGCGCTCAGGGTCACTCCCTGGCAGTGCTTGGGGGACCTTGTGGGGTTTTGGCTCCAGCTCAGGCCGGCCGCATGCCAGGCAAATGCTGGCTGTGCTCTCCAGCTGGCCCTCCTCTGGGTATCTGATCTCTGGGGTGCTATCTTGCGCTTGCCCCAGCCTGTCACTTCTGCTCAGCCTTCAGAGGGCAAACCCAGCTGCCTCCCTGGGGACGGGCCCAAGGGGACCAGCAGCCGGCCTCTGGCTACCCTAACCCTCCAGCCCACTGGCTGCATCCTCCAGCCAACAAGACCTTTACAGGAGTCTGTTTTTGTGTGTTTTTAAACGAGGAAACGCTTTTCCTTCAGGTGACTCGATGGGAACAGAGGGTGAGAGGCCGGTCGGGCTTCCCTTGAGAGGGTGGAAGAGCAAGTGGGGTGGGGGGAGACTGTGCCCCCGCCCCGCCTTCAGGGATCTGCGGAATAAATGGGGGTCCCGACACACAGGAGTCAGTGCGGATGGGGAGGCCGTCAGTGGCAGCCCACCTCACTCCCTGCGCACAGAGCGGAGGGCGAGGGAGGGGGCCGTGAGGGGGGAGCCGGAGCCTGACCACTCCCGATACTGCTGCGGAGTTGGGCTGATGTGCCTAAAAGCAGGAAACAGACATTCTGGGGGGCTTCCAGGGCGTGCTCACGCAAAGGCGGCTCCACGCTTCTCAGCCGGGTCCCTGGGCCACTGAGGTCACTGGATGCTACAGTTGGCTGCGGAGAGGGAGCCCGGGGAGGGGCCCTAGCCCACCCCCCAGTTGCCCCCTGCTGTGCCTTGCAGGCTGATACCCCACAGACTAGCTCAGAAGCTGCCCTTGCGTCCTTCTTTGGCTTTGGGAATGTCTTCCTCTCTGCAGAGGAAGCCCCCACCCCACTTCCAGGGTCCAGAACCGTGAGAGACGGCCATGCCCCAACGAGCCAGGGGCTTGCTTCTGCGGGGCCCCACCTCTGAGACTGAGCAGGCCGCCCGCTCCTCCTGTGGGGGGGCAGTGGGGCTGGACGCCCGGTCACCCCACTCTCTCTGGACCCCAAGGACCGCCAAGCTGTGCCCTCAACCGCCATCACAGGCCAGAGGGGCGTCTAGGCCGCTCCCTCCTCCGGCCTGTAGGCCTTGCTCCCCCACCCCCCACTCCCGCCTGTGCTGACCTAGAACCCGACTCTCGCCAGGCTTGTCCTCCGGCTCCGCGCCCCAGTGAGTTACCACAGACCCGGGGACTGTGAGGATCTGGGCAGTCCGCCCTAATAACAGTCACCTTCAGATATATACCCAGAGGGACTTCCTGTCTGGGGGTGGCTCCTCGGTGGCTTCCTGTCTCTGGGCCCCGGGACCACTCTGGAGTCCAGTGCTCGGGTTACTAGCGGAGCCACTCGGCCCGGTGATATTCTTGGGGAGCCAGGGTGCCGGGATGCAGCTTGGTCCCACACGGGCCTGGCGGAGGCACCAGCCCTCTGCTCTCTGCTGGCCTGCAGGGGCTTGTCAACGCAGGGCTGGGAGGCTGTTTGTGTCCCAGGAGGATTAGGAAGAAGGGAGGGAGGGAGGGAGGGAGGGGAGGGAGGGAAGGAAGGAAGGAAGGAAGGAAGGAAGGGGAGGGAGGGAGAAAGAAAAGGAAGGAAGGAAGGAACAGAGGAAGGAACAGAGGAAGGGAGGGAAAGGAAGGAAAAAAAGGAGGGAATAAAGGAAGGAGGAAGGAGAGAGAAGGAAGGAGGGAGGGGAGGAAGGAGGGAAGAGGGAGGACGGGGAGAGGGAGGAGGGAGGGAGGAGGGAAAGAGGGAGGACGGGAGGAGGGAGGAGGAGGAGGGAGGAAGAAGGGAGGGAGGAGGAAAAAGAGGGGAGGAGGGGAGGAGCCGGACCCCTGCTCCCCTGTGTGCGTGGCGTGGTCCTCACCCAGGGCTCCCCTCTCCCTGCAGACAAGAGTGAGAATGGCGAGGCGTACCAGCGCAAGAAGACGGGGTCGCATGGAAGCCCCATGCCTCTGGAGCCGCCTCCCCCGACCCCATCCGGCGGCAGCAGCTGGAGGAGAATGGCGCTGCTCATCCTGGCCATCACCGCCCACAACATCCTCGGTGAGGGCCCCCCACCCCACCCCGCTTTTTCTCAGCTTGGTGGGGCGCCAATTCTTCCCTTGACTGAGTTTTGGGGCGACCTTGGTCTCGACCGATCGCGGGTCCCAGGAAACACCCCATCCTGGGTCGCTCCTGCCCGGCCCCCGAGCCCTTCTTCACAGCACTGGTTCCGAGCCTGCCGCCATGTGGGGTGCTAGGGCGCCCCGAGGGTCTGCACCCCCAACCCCTGAGCTGTCGGCTGCAGCATCTTTCCAGAATGTTCCCGCCGGTGCTTTTCTCTCTGGCACTTTGGGCTTTTCTTTCCATTTCTGAGGAGTTTTGTGAATGGTCGCAAATGCGCTGACTGAGAATGTTCTAGAGCGTGAAATTGCCTCACACCGCGTCTAACTCACTGCACCGGCTCGGCGCTCAGCGGTCAGTCCACGCTTGAGGCCTTCCCTGGTCTCTCCTCCAGTGCCTGCCCCTCCAGATTTGTTTTCTGTATGTTTGTTTGTTTGGGGTCCCCACCTGCTGTGCTCAGGGACCGCCTCCAGTGGGCCCGGTGGACGCTGGGTGGCCTTTGCCCCCTTTCTCCTGCCCTGATAATGCTCTTAGGAGCCCAGGGCGGACAGTGGCCTCCCGCAGGCCCCTTGCTGTGGCTTTCAGTCCAGGAGCTCTCGCCAGGAAGTGACGGACGTTTTCATTTTCAGACACCAGCGTGTCAGGTTCCTGCCCTTCGCGCCGCTTCTCTGAGGAGTTGATAAAGACCGGCCATGGGTCCCAGCGTAGACGGGCCAGAAGGTCTCAGGTCTGCCGTGGTGTCCATGGCGACGCCTTCCTGAGTGGGATGACGTGTCCAGGGGCCCCTGATTTCACGGGGATGGGCCGTGAGCAGCAGGAAGCCCTCCCTCCCACCGAGGGCACCCACCAGCTCTGTCGAAATTG
The DNA here is from genome assembly GCA_021461705.1 of Cryptotis parvus. NCBI lineage: Eukaryota > Metazoa > Chordata > Mammalia > Eulipotyphla > Soricidae > Cryptotis > Cryptotis parvus. The sequence goes on along the minus strand of JAJIBD010034628.1, from coordinate 7,538 downwards.
CTTTTTGATTGCTTGTGACTGAAGGTCAGGCCACCCTCGAGAATGTGACTACAGCCCAGAAGTCCAGGGTGGACCTAAGGGAGACAGTTCAGCCCCAACACGCCGGTGATCCAAACTGAGCAGGGTGGACTGTCTCTCTCCCCTGCTGGCGCTGGCCCACCCGTGGTCTGTCCTCTCATGACGGGAGCTGGGAGAGACTGCGCTGGGATGCCCCAGGGATGCGGTAAGCGGTCCCCACAATAGGCTTGGGTGGATGCTGTTTCCTCTACCTGCCTTTCACCAATGGCCTTTTATTTTTATGTATTTATTTACTTTTGGGGCTACATCTGGCGATACTCAGGGGTTACTCCTGGCGGTGCTTGGGGAACCCTGTGGGATGCCGGGATCGGACCCGGTCAGCAAGGCAAATGCGCTGCCCTCTGCACTGTGGCTCCCACCCTGCCTTTAGTTTTCATTAGTTTGGGAGCCACACACTGTAATGCTCGGGCTTCCTCCTGGCTCTGTGCTCGAGTCCTGGCAGGGCTCAGGGAACCTGAACGGGATGCCAGGGATCGAACCCCGCACGGCACACAAGTGCCCTCCTCGCTGTCCCATCTCTCCAGCCCCTTTCCCTCACTAATTGCCTCCTTAAACTGGGTTCAAGGGAGTTTGAGTTTAGGTGAGGCAACTGCCGTGGTCTCCTGTGGGCAGCGTGACAGGGGGAAGACCCTCCCGGCGCAGTCACGTAGAATCGCGGAGGAGGCTGGGAAGATGAGACGTGAGGAAGGAGGTGCTTTTGGAGTCGGGCTCTCCAGGCGGTGTGGGAGAAGCCAGGAGCCCTCCCCTCGCTGTGCTATTGCTCCAGCCCGATATGTGTTATTCTGGCGGCAGCCAAACTTGCCGGGAGCCCTGTGAGGTGTGAGCTCAGCCCTCGGTTCCCCTGGAGCTGACACATTTGCGTACCTACCCAGTGCCAGCCCAGCCTGCTGTCACTGTCGCTGGCTTCCTCTGAGCCTCTGTCTCGTTTCTGGAGTGAAGCTTCCTGGGGTGGGGGGGTGGGACCTCATGAGGGGTGACACCCTGCTGCTCCTCACCTAGGAGCATGGGCGGGCTGTTCCTTGCCTCGGCCCCGCCCCAGAATAGCTTTCATAGATTCAGCTTTGGTTTGTGCCTCGGTTTGGGGGCACGGTGCTGCTCAGGGCTCCCCACTCAGGAGGGCTCAGGGGGACCCCCAGGTGTCAGAAACTGACTCGCTTGACCGGTTGTAGAGCTAACACTCTCCTGCCGTCCTAACCCTCCAGCCTCTTGGATTTTGAAGGGAGGGCATGGATTGTCGGCCGTGGCGCCGCTCCTTGTCGGAAGTGTGTGAAGGACGGAGCCCCGTCTCCGCTGCATGTCCGGCATCAGCTGTCAGTCTCGTAAGGCGCTGCAGGGAAGGTCTCGCCTCACCCTGCTGGGAGGAATTTCTTGTCCTCGTGGAAAGCTGTTTTTGCCTTGACCACCAGGGAGCCTGGAGCTACCTGAGAATCCTCGATCCGTGGGGCATCCTCAAACTGTGACGCCCCTGGGGGTGGCAGGCTGTGTTGTCTCGTCCGGCAACCTGTACTGGCACATTTAGTGGAGGAAGCAGGTTGTTGATGGATGGACCTGGGACCCCCGAGACAAAGCTTCCCCAGCCTTGCCCAGCACCATGTGGGTTGTCCTAAGTGGACCCTCCCGTGGTCAGAACAGACTCTCTCTGCTCTGTTCCACCAGGGCTGCCACCAGGCTGCAGTGAGAAATGTTGAAGAGACCTTTTGTGGGTTGGAGCAGTAGTACAGCGGGTAGAGTGTTTGCTTTGCACAGAGCCGACTTGCAGGTTTGATCCTCGGCATCTCATAGGGTCCCCTGAGCAGTGCCAGGAGCAGCCCTTGAGTATCACCAGGCGTGACCTAATCACTGTATCACTGTCTTCCCGTGATCTCATCGATTTGCTCGAGCGGGCACCAGTAACATCTCCATACGACCAGTCACATGCTAGTGTAGCCCGAGGGCATCATCCCGCTCCAGGAACATGAAGAGCCTCAAACCATTCCATCAGGTCTTGGGAATGAGGTCTATAATTGATACTGATATTTGGCATATCAACTACGACACGGAGGCTTGCCAGGCTCTGCTGTGGGTGGGATACTCGGGTGTGACCCAAAGAGCAAAAAAAAAAAAAAAGACCCTTTGTCTCCTAGAAAAGCTGTGGACAAGGCCTGCTGAGCACCGGGCCGCGCAGGAGAAATCCCAGCGCCTCGCTGGGCCTCCACCGAGCCCTTGAAGGGCTTTCACTTGACTGTTAGGACCACAGCCAGGGGTCTTGGATATGGCGCATGGAAATCTCCGCCTGCTTGCCCTTGGGGAACGGGGCAGGCTCCGTGTTCTGCCCTTTTGAGGTGGCCTCCGGAGCCTTGGCGGATGATCGATGGCTGGCGCTAGGCGCTGTGACTGGTGCTGTCTCCCGGCACCTCCATATTCATGCCCGCTGCTTTCTACCCATTAATTATGTTTTTAATAAGCCACTGTTTATTCTGTTTGCCCTCCACCCCTGAGAGCTGTTAGGGCTGTGGAGTTGAGAATACCTAGAAGCGTTCCTTGCGCTTGTGCAGACAGCAATTAAGCTTGAGACGGGATCCAAGGGAGCTTTCCCCGCAGTAGTGTCACGCTAAAAGGACCCCGAGAAGGCTTGGGGGAGCCTCTCGCCTCCCCTGGGTTTATTCTGCATCCCGGGTGTGCACCCAGTTCTGGCTGGTGGAGCCCACCTTCTTCTCATTGTCAGGGCACTCCCTGCGTAGAGGGGGTGAGCTCAGCTGCCAGAGTTCAGATGCTGCTTTCAGAAGATGGGGAGATGTCTGAGAGACCCGGTGGGCGCTGGGGGAGCTGAGGTGGGGAGGCTAGGGGTGAGGTCAAGCTACCTCCAGCCTGGAGATGTTGAGAATGTTCTAGACTGCCCAGATTGTCCATCTGGAAACTCCTCCCCACTGTATCTAGAGGGCAGATACAGCCTGTGTCACTGGCCGCCAACCCCCCACTCACGCCCAGTCGCTCCTCAGCTATGAGATTTTCTCCTTCCACAGCTTCTTCTTAGCTGTGAGATCTTCTCCTTCCTCATCCTCCCTCAGCTGTGAGACTTTCTCCTTCCTTTAGCCTCCTCCTCAGCTGTGAGATTTCTCCTTCCCCTCAGCCTCCTCAGCTGTGAGACCTTCTCCTTCCCTCAGCCTCCTCAGCTGAGACCTCCTTCCCTTAGCCTCCCCAGCTATGATACCTCCTTCCTTCAGCCTCCTCAGCTGTGAGACCCTCTCTTCCCTCAGCTTCCTCAGCTGTGGGACCTTCTCCTTCCCTCAGTCTCTCCCTCAGCTGTGAGACCTCCTTCCCTTAGCCTCCTCAGCTGTGACACCTTTTCCTTCCCTCAGCCTCTCCTCAGGTATGATACCTCCTTCCCTTCAGCCTCCTCAGCTGTGAGACCTCCTTCCCTCAGCCTCTCCTCAGCTGTGTGACCTTCTCCTTCCCTCAGCCTCCTCAGCTGTGAGACCTTCTCCTTCCCTCAGCCTCTCCTCAGCCGTGACCTTCTCCTTCCTTTAGCCTCCTCAGCTGTGAGACCTTCCTCCTTCCCCTCAGCCTCCTCAGCTGTGAGACCTTCTTCTTCCTTCAGCCTCCCTTAAGCGAGACCTCCTTCCCTCAGCCTCCTCCCTCAGGTATGATACCTCCTTCCTTTAGCCTCCTCAGCAGTGAGACCTTCTCCTTCCCTCAGCCTCTCCTCTGGTATGATACCTCCTTCCTTTAGCCTCCTCAGCTGTGAGAACTTCTCCTTCCCTCAGCCTCTCCTTAGCTGTGAGACCTTCTCCTTCCTTCAGCCTCCTCAACTGAGAGACCTCCTTCCTCAGCCTCTCCTCAGGTATGATACCTCCTTCCTTTAGCCTCAGCAGTGAGACTTTCTCCTTCCCTCAGCCTCTCCTCAGCTGTGAGACTTCTCTCCTTCCTCAGCCTCTCCTCAGCTGTGAGACCCTCTCCTTCCCTCAGCCTCCTCTCAGCTGTGAGACCTTCTCCTTCCTTCAACCTCTCCTCAGGTGTAGATACCTCCTTCCTTTAGCCTCCCTCAGCTGTGACACCTTCTCCTTTCCTCAGCCTCTCCTCAGCCGTGAGACCTCCTTCCCTCTGGCAGCCAGCCCAGCTCAGAGCCTTTCCCATTTGTCTCTTGCTCAAGCCGTGCACCCCGTGTCCTGAAAATGCTCCTCTCAGAGCACTTTTCCTCCCTCCTCCGCCTCCCTTCCTCCTCTCTCTCTCCTCCTTCAGCTGACCTCCTGCGGCCTGTCCCCCCAAGCTTAGCCAACTCTCCCGCCCCCTCTGGTGATTGAGAGTCCCATGGACTCCCGGCTTCTGCAGGTGCTGGGATGGGGGAATCTTCTAGAACAAAGCCCCTCGGTGTCCTGTCCGCGCAGTAGAGGGTCCACAGATGGGAGACACGCCCAGATTCATCTTGGTGACATGCTCCCGAAAAACCCCTGTTGGGGAAGAGCTCTCGTCCTGGGCCCTGCCATGGGGAAGTGTGCCTAAACTCCCTGCTGATTCCAGACCAGGCGTGCTGATCCCTATTGCTCGGGACAACTCTGGGAAGGGAGATGGGAACGCCTCTGATTGTGGACCGCCCACCACCACCTTTAGGGCTGTGGGGCGGTAAAGTACAGTGGGGCAGCCTGGGGTGTACAGGCAGCCAGCCAGCTGAGGTTTCCTGATGGGCGGCGCCCCCTGCCCCTACCCTGATCCCGCTCGCCTCCTGCGTCCATCAGGCCTCTCTTGCTCTGATTCCCAGCTCAGAGCTGTCGGCTGTAGACCCGTCCTTCCTCTTCCCCATCTTTTCGAACTTATTCCACTGCAGTTTGATAAGGAAGGGCATACGCACTCCTCAGATCTGTTCCCTGGAACTACCAGAACTTTCTTTCCTGGAGGGAGGGGGCTGGGGGAAAGCAGAGATTAAGCGCCATTTCCTCTCTTCTTCCATACTCCTGGGTCGCCTGAGAGGTGACAGCCAACATGTCAAAGCCTAGTGGGACCCCAGGAGTGAGGCTGTGGGGGGAGGAGATGGGGCAGGCAGCCTGCGCCTCCAGGGTGCCCGCCCCTGCTCGGGCCTGGTCCTGGTGGCTCTCCGAAGAGTGCCCGACTGTCCTAGGAGACCCGGGATGAGGCTGCGGCGGGAGATAAGCTGCCAGGAAACCAGCCCTCCTCCCATTACAGTCCCGTGTTTTCCGCTGGGGCTGCCGGACAGAGACAAGACTTTCGCTCTACAGCTGGAAGGAGAGGGCTCCTCTGCACAGCGGTTTGTAAATAAGTTGTCTGGCGTCGCCCTGACGCCTGCAAGCGGGCGAGGTCCCAGAGCCGGGCTGACATGGCATTCTGCATTTGTTTGGGCAGGGAGCGAAGTCCATTATAGTCTGGCGCGTCCGGCTGGCGCCCTAAGCTTCTTTCCCTGGTTCGCGACACTGTAGCAGCATGAGTCCCTGGCGCTTCTCACCTTTGGGGGCTCTTGGTTGGTTTCGTAGAGTGCCTTGGCTGCTCTCTGGGCGCCCTAGTCTGCTAGTGCTCAGCTCGATGGGACTTCTGAATGTAATAAAATATTGTCCCAGTGCCTTCCTGCGCCCTCTCGTCATCTCTCTCTCCTTTTTCTAAATTAAAAGATAATTACTTAGCCCGAAGTAAGAGGGAGGGTAGCTTAGGGACGGCGGCCAACCTGCTTCGGAGCCCAGGCAATTTCAAGTGGTTTCCTGAGCCCCACTCAAAAGTGACTCCCAGAGCCCAGAAAGCCTTGAGCTCCACCTGATGTGGCCCCAAATGAAAAAAAGAAGAAAGGGCTGCTCCCCAGGATTGATCCTGAGTAGAGCACAGGGGTGGCCCTGCGCGCCAGTCAGCCAACAGTCCAAGCCACCAGCAACAGCGAAATAGGATTATTTTTTCTGTGGGCTGGCCCTTCGAACAGGACTGCTGTGACAGGGCCCTGGGCCCACCTGCAGCCTCCTGAGCTCTCCCCTTTCTCCGTCCTTGGTTTGGGGTCACATCCCGTGATGCTCAGGGATTACTCCTGGCTCTGAGACCGAGGTCACTCCTAGTAGTGCTGAAGGGACCATATGGGATGCTGGAAGCAAACCTGGGTTGGCTGCATGCAAGGCAAAGGTCCTGCCTGCTGTACTATTGTTCGCCCCAGTCCAATCTGCGCCAGCTCAGTCTTCACTCTGGTGGTGCTCAGAGGATTAGGTGTGGCACTGGTGATCCAACCAGGTCGCTTGTATTAGAGGAGAAGCTCCCTTCCCCTTCCTACTATGCTGTGGCTTCAGCCCATGATCTCAGCGTTGTCCGGCATCTAAGGTCTGCCGGCATCCAATACTTTTTGTTCCCTTGCTAGGGCGTTCCGCCAAAACTGATGCTCAGGGGCTACACCTAGCTCATTGTTTGCGGGTTGTTTCGTAGCTCTGGCGGACCATGGCACTCTCTGGGGTCGGACTGGGAGAGCCCGAGCTCAGCCCTGAGGAGCATCTTCGAGCCCGCGAGTGTGGGGATGTTTCAAAGAAGGCGGCCATGCACACGGGCTTCCCGCTGGGGCCTGAGTTCCCGCCCCTGGCCTCTGCCTGGCTCCGATACTCCGCCTTACTCTGCTAGTGGTGCTAGGCTCCTTCCCAGCCCCCTATCCCCACGCCGACCTCACGGATCAGGTTCGAGGCCTGTTTTCTCCAACCCTTGGCTAGGCTGTCTTGGGGCTACTTTCCTATGAGCGCCAGATTGGGCTGCGGATCTTGCGTCAGCTGTCTGGGAGCTCATCCCACCGTCCCTGCCGTGTACTGCGTCGTGCGGGGCAGTCGGGAGGAGCCCCAGCCCCGCTTCAGTGCGAGCCTCTGTCCTTGATCCCCGTGGGGCTGCAGGATGGGTGCGGGAAATGATCCACCATTGAGGGAGCGGGAGGCCGCCTGCCCGCCATCACCCGATCCTTCTCGGCTTTGCTGGGATTTGCCATTGGCCCCTGAATTCAGCTCTTCAGCTCCGGCTGTCCTGGTTCCGGGATGCCCAGTCATGCCTTACCGAGAAGATAAACCAGCTGCCATTCCTCAGGTGACTTTGAGGAGTGACCAAGGATGGAGACCCACAGAGGACTTCGGGAATAGCTTCGTTCTCAGAGGCAGCCGAGCATGAGATGTTTGAAGAAGCAACGCCTGATGGGAATGTCTCTTGCGCATGAGAATCCCTGGCGCCCCAGTGACGCGGTCAGCAGCGGTTTCCATCTGAAGTCCTGCCGGAGGGTGAGAAACACAGTCAGCGTGGTTCATCTTCAAGACGACATTTACCGCCAGCGGAAACTGCCCGAAGCAGTGTCCAGGACAAAGTTGCTCTAGAACAGACGCCTCCTCTCTGTCTTCTTTGACAGGCGGCACTAGTGGAGAGTGCCTGCAGGACACGGGTATGTGAGAGAGTACATGACTGTGTGTGTGACGTGCATGAGTGTGTGGGTGTATGTATGAGTGCGTGTGTGACAGTAAATGTTTGAGAGTGTA